>OMNM01066118.1:3165-14437 GCA_900302745.1 Parablennius parvicornis | reverse complement strand
TATTTTTTTGTCATTATGTTGAACAACAATCACAACACAACAACATTCACTGAGTCCTCCCGCCCACCGACCCTCAACAACACAAGATTATGGGCAAAGAGACAATAGAATAAATTGAACGACAGGAAAGCCACACATAAATTAATAAAATTGCAAATCCAATCTGCATGGAATCAAGTAAACAGAGCAAGTGATCGTAGATCAAGAGAAAGAATTCAAATTATATATATTTTTTAAAATAAGGAAAGACATAAAAGATACAAATGACAAAGTTAGCTCATTCATTTGAAATAACATATCACAGGCCTTCTTGGAGCAATGATGATGTTTGTACCAGTCCTTGTCTAATCACAGGCAATTGTATATTTATGTCATCTATGAGGTTTAAGAAAGTAATCCACATCTCATAGAATTCCTGTTTTACCTCTGACTATGTAAGTCAGTTTTTCCAATGCCATAATTGCAATTTGGGAGAAAACAACATTCCTAATCTGCAAATATTTTGGGGAAAAATGCTTCCTTAGAAGCTCTTACTAATTTTGTTTTGTTTGAAAATTATCCAACCTAATCAGTAAAATGTGAGGTAGCAGACATTAAGACTTCTGTATTTTGTGCTGTGTTTTGTGAATATACAAAAATTGGATACACATGACTTTGTAGGTTTTTGTAATTCCAAATTGTGCCACCAGGTGGTGTTGTGAGTACCTCTACAGTCTTCTGCCCCATTTATATGACAACTACGACTTTAAGTGAAAATGGAAAACTTTCTTTGGATTTTGAGGGTACGTTTAGATTGCAACAATACTCTGAGCCATGGAAAACACAACTTTTTGACAACGCTCCGACTCCGTCTCCATGTAGGCAGAGGAAAAGGCAACCTTTTTGAAAACACTACTACTCTGCATACGCACCACGTTCATAGTAAATAGTTCTTTTGCACATGTGAGAGTGAGAGTAGATGGACAATAACAAAAATTGAGTCCTCCAGAGTGTCCTGACTCCTGGTCTATATTGTCCTGGAACTTAGTAGTTTTCTAGTTGAGAGTCATCTGTAATAGTAATCCAACTTTATTGTATGTTCAAATGAAGCTTTGTGTACTCACCATTATTAATGTTTTTAGTGTATTGTTCTCTGCGCATGTGTGTATTTACATTACAGAAACTACCAACAGTGCCAACTTGTGGTCTGGCATGCTAAGGACATTATCTTTATCATATTTTTATGCAAATGCAACATTTTTTCTGAAATGACATTGCAAAAATTATACATTTTCATTTGAGACGTTGACATGTGAACTGGGTCTATAGTTCAACTAAGAAGGAAGAAGCAGCCTGAGCGTACACTGTAAGAAGTGTGAATATAAGAGATTGCTAACAAAAAGGATCATTTTGAATACTTTAAAGCCCAGGCTGGATTTTACAGTCACTCAATGCTGCCATCCACTGAAAAAAGAAAAAATAGCAGCTCTACCCAGATTTTTTTTCCCTTCTGGTAATCTATTTTTCTTCTTTAAAAAGTGTGGAGGGAAGCTCTTTAAGTTTAATAATGCCACGAATACTGTTACATTGTTTTGCACAAGGTAATGTCTCAAAAAAGTTTGTGTGTACACGATAACGTCATGTCCTTTGGCTTGGGATACAGTAAGCTCTGATTTGCAAACACTGAGTTTTATTTACATTTATATCAATCAAAAACAATTTGATTACTGTAATAATCTTCTAAAGAGTACCTCCTAAAATAAGGAAAAATGTTGTGGTGGGGTTTCATCGGTGCTCATCTTTGCAATGTAAATAACGAATGAGTAATGTTGCTTTTCTGTCACTTGTAGGTGTGGTCTCACTGGATGGTTCCAGTGGCTGGTGGCTTCAGAGGCACAACTTGTCTAACTGTGTGGTTTATGATGGAAGGTGTGAGTGGCTTCACACTGTCCCTCCGCAGATCAAAACGGTCGGGGTGTTTCTCAACATCGGAGGGGGGACCCTGAGCTTTTACAACTCTGTAACCCAGGAGCATCTCACCACACTGCCTACCCGCTTCCACCCCACTGGAGTGATCCCGGCTCTGGGTTTGGGCCAGGGAAAGGTTCGTCTTCGCTGCGGCCTCCCTCCTCCTCCCCATGTGTTTTTTAGCAGGGACTCGGCTTACAGGGGGCCTTGCTCCGGCAATGAAAGTCAGTGGCGCAGGGAGGTTTCCTTTCAGTCGGTGAGGAAAGTGATTGAGAAGTTTGAAGACCTTGCGCTAACAAACTCAGACTCTGTTTGCAATTTTGGATCATCTAATACATTGTAGATGTTGGTAGTCCAGCAAGTTTTCCTATTGGTCAATGAGGACAGCTCCAGAATTTTATATTCAATGGAAGACCTTGATAAAGCAGCCATACTTCCCCTGTGTGGCTTGATGTTTGACTGCTATTTGAAAGGCTAATTATTTTTTTTTAATCTTGAAGGACTCCCGGTTGCCTCTTTCCTTTCACTGCATGACCCCAGACTGGCAATTTACTCTCTCCCCGGGACCCAGGCCTTTCACTTGGCTGAAAAACCCCCTGCCGGACTGGGCTCGGGCCAGAAGTAGTCCTCTGCCGTGTGAAGTTTAAAGAAAGGGTGGGTTTTCACCAGCAGGGCTCCTAGATTTGTCTCGGGGTGGTGGTTGTCAGACTGTAGGGGTCCTCCTCCAGTAGCACGCATGTTTCTGTAAGTGTGATTGTGGCTTACATGCTCTGCCTCCGTTTGCTTAGTCACTCATGCGTTTCAGTGTGTGTGTGTTTGTGTGTGTGTGTCTAGGAGGGAACAATGTACATGGAGCTGGGGGTGAGATGATGAGGCGCGAGTACAGCAACACCCGCGGTGTTGACACAGAGCAGGGTGGACAGGTGGTAGCATGAGTTTATCCCACGGCCTGCTTTCGATAGGACAGTAGAAGCTGCCCTTTTCTGACCCCTTTGGACTCCACAGGACTCCAGAAAACTTCAAAAGGGGTGGCGGGGAGTGGAAGAACAGAGAGGGAGAAAGAGAAAACAGCATGCATGAATTAAAGACAGCAGGTGACGAATTGGGGAGAAAAGGAATGAGCTGGCAGAGGGATTCCCGACAGCTTTCATGGCACAGAGTTCTAATGGATCATCTGGCTCCAGGCACACCGTGAGGATTGTTTGAAAGTAGCACCTTTCACACATGAGCACAGTGTTATAATACTGAGCTTAAACTCTTTACCCTGAGAAGCTCAATGGGTCCCTTTTATTCCATCCGATGTGATACCTGTATAAATATCTGAATCTGAACATGCCATTGTTGTGATTATTTATGTACTTACTGAGCTTAGTTTTCATTATTTTCATCGAATAAGGCAAGCTTTTTTACTTTTGTCCTCAGGAAATGTTACTCTTTTGCATATTTAACATGGAAGTGAATAAAGAAAGCTTTCTATTGTGTTTCATTCATTGGATTCCTGATGGAGCTACTTGAATATTTCTATGCACATTAGACATTAACCTGTCAACTACAAAGGACATGTTGGGACTTCAAAATTCTACATGCAATTTAATTCAATTTCCCAGTAGTTGCAGAGCATGATGTGGTATCTAATTTGCACTTTTATTTTGGTTAATTTGAGTCAATTGGATTTTGAATGGAAGGCTCACTGAAAGTCTGCTTAACCTTAACATGTCACTGCTGATTCTATAACATAGAATGAATCAATAAATACCCATAATATAATCTTTAGAGGGTTTTGTGTCTTACAAAAGTGACTTTCAAACTTCCAAGCCTCAAGTTTTATTAGTTTATAGTTTATTTTTAGGTAACACTAAAAAGAAAAGCATTTCAATACAGCGGAAAATAATATGGTGTTCGGTTGTCAAACCAACAAAACATGTGTCCTAAAATCAATTTGTTGTTTCATAATAAGGCTTTTTTTCCTGCAGTAATACAAAGACAAGTGGGTAAATCACAATTGATTTTTGTAGAGCGATGCTGTCCAATATTAATATTCGGGACTCCTACAAAAACACGTCTGCAAAATCAAGTATGTAATGTCTTTTTAAATGTTGGACTTTGGCATTAATCTGTATTAAAATGTGGCCTGACTTCCACTAAAGTTACACACATGAACAGAGACAATTTTCTTGATCCAATTCCACACAGACAAATCAATTACTTCACAGTATGGACATTATCAATTTTGCTAGTTTGTCAATGAGTACAAACTGTTGTCAAATGTTAGCAAATCAAATAATTAAAGCAACTTTGCAAAATGCATTTCGTGACGTGACTCATGATGTATTGTGAATATATCGAGAATTCCTGATTTGCTGGAAGTGGTTGCAGAGCCAACTGAGATTAACACAACTGAAGGCCATATTGCACTGTGGTTAGTTGCCGCCAAGTTGTCTCTGGTATTTAACTAGGCATGTCAAACATTTGCCCCCAGACCAAAGGAGATTATATCATCTATCCATACTGTTCTAGCATTTGCTGCAAGTTGGTGATTTGCCTGTAAATTGTGGTGATGTGGGGTAAAATAATTAAAAATAAATGAAAAATACAAAAACATAATTTATTGTTGAATTTATACACACATTGTGATTTTTTTTTTTTAAATTGAACTTCCAAAACATGATTCAACTGCTTCTTTCAACTTGAATAGTGCAGTTGAATATAACTAAATAAAAAAGAAAAATAAAGATATTGGGTTTTTGAGGGCCGGCCACGTCAAGCCCTTCAGTGTCTCTTCTCCTCCCACCTGTAATAACATTAGCTGTCTCGGTGAATTAAATGATGAAAGTAACACTTTTCCTGCCATGTATGTGTCATTTTATTGGTGAGAGGCTACATAAAAGTTCTGTTTTATTGCCTCTGGTTACTCAGCTTTCCGCCATGTCTCTTCCTCGCTGGCTTTTCACTAAACAGACTCCTGGATTTGCATGTTGGACGAGGCTTCATTTTGTGTGATTCTGGCAAAGGAAATAATGAAAGTCTAAACTTTTCCTCATTTTCTTTCCTTGATCCTCTGTGCTCCCAAGACCTTATTCGAAGAACCACTGGTGCCGGGGACTATTTATGCTTGGCAGGCCTGACAATTCCCCTTCATTCTGCCTGCGGCCGCTTGATTTATGATTAAGTAATGTACATCCAATTGAACAACCCCACCCTTCCCCACATCCACCCTCCCGACCCATCTTCTTCTTTGCTGTTTTTTAGTGACCTTGTTTGCCTGTTTGGAAAATATTTAGCCGGACCACCCAGAGTGTGACTCTTGTTGTAGAAAGAAGAAGAACAAGGCAAAGAGAAGTACTTTGAATTAATTACAACAAGCGTCAATCAGAGAGAGCCAACTTGGGGTACTTTTCGGAGGATGAGTCGCGGCCAATTTTCCATTGTGTGTTGTTCACTTTGTGCATGCATGAAATCAGTGCAGCAGCGGCTCAGACTTAGTAATAACCGATGAGTCAAAGAGAAGCTGGTTAGACTGTCGCCTGTTAGACCACTCATCACGATGACTGTGTGTTGATGTTTAACGGGGGAGGTATTTACCGCGCGAATAAAAAATGCGCGTGCCATGACCGCTTCTGGCTCAAACCCTTTCTTTTTCCCCCTCTTCTCCCTCTCTGTTTTCACAATATAAAGTGTGTGGAAGCAATTTGACTCTTGTAAACAGAAATGTGAGCAGGCTGATGCGGATTTCAAAGGGTCGACAGGAGAAGGGGGTACGGGGGGCGGTGAGGTGAGGCGTGGGCAATTCTGCCAGGATGGATGATGAACCCGTTGTACCATGTGTGCACGTCTGGCAGCGTGTACTTTCTTCTATGCTTCCTCCTCTGAGCAGGAGCCACGTGGAAGAACGTACTGGACTATCACTGAATGCATTCACACAACTGTTGGACTTGAGGAGTTGCAAGTTTATTATATCGATATTTAGTGTTTCAAGTTTCTCCTTTTTGAAATGTAAAGATTTTACTAACTTATCAGTCTCATTCCATCCATCCATTCATCCATCCATCCATCCATCCATCCATCCATCCATCCATCCATCCATCCATCCATCCAGTACTTCACCAGCAGCTTCGTCAACAAAACATCAGATAAATGTCTAAAAGTAGTATCTGTTATGTCGCACACATTTTTAGGGGCCATCATACTTTGATTATTGACATGTTCGAGTCAGTCTGAAAAAACACCACAAAATCTTTTAAAAATGTCCTAAAGATCTGTTGGAATGTGTAAAGCAGATAAAAATTCCATCATATTTCACGCAAAAAACTCTATTAACAGTTTAAAATTGTCCTTTAGTTGAAAGCTTTTACAATCATGTTGTCTCATTTTAATCATCACATGGGCCTAGTTATGCAGAAATATTTTTTTAGGGGCCCCGGCCTGGAAGGCAGGGACCCTATTGTTTTTGCTACGTTTATTATTATTGTTTCTTTTTCCACCATGCCAGGGACTCAAACCCAAATTTGACCCCTAAACATGCTCCAAAAGTCACCCAATTTGGCACACTCATCAGGACCGGTGAGTAATTTCTGAAAATGTAAAAACTGAACCCCAGAGTGCCAAATGTGGTCTCTAGCGCCACCTACAAACATGAATCACTAAAATGGCCACCATGGCCCATAGGAATTTCGCAGGGAGATAAAACCAAAACTCATTTGTTCGTCTCACCGAGACCTACAAATCACGAATACCCCTGACCTAAATCCAACAGGAAGTCCGCAATTAGCCTTTCAAAATAAGTTAAGAATATCTCCCAAAAAGGTCTTCAAACTAATGTTATCTCCTCTAAGGACAAATATCGCACCGCCTTCAAAACACAATGAAATGACAGAGGAGACCCTTCTGCTCAAAACTGGTGTACACATTTTTGACAACTAGCGCGGTTTCTATTTTATCACACCTCAAAGTTGGGAAAGCCGAAGTCCAAATTTGCCACGCTCATCAGGACGGGTGAATTATTTCCGAAAATGTAAAAATGAATTCACACAGTAGTGCCAACTACAAACCCTAAAATGGCACCACGCCACGTAGGGATGTCGTAGGGAAACCAAACCAAAATTAATTTGTTCGTCTCATACCAGCTTCAAAACACAATGAAATGACAGAGGAGGCCCTTCTGCTCAAAACTGTTGTAAAACATGGAGTGGTTTCCGTTTTATTACACCTCAAAGTTGGGAAAGCCCCCTGTGTGCCTCCTCTCTTTTGTTCATCTTCTCAAAGAATTTAGCTGGCTTCCAAAATAAAAGTCCGAAACTGCTTCTAAATAAAATCCCCTTGTTAAAATGACAATATAAATATGTGTTGACCACCCAGGAGGATGTCCAGAGGTTCCTCAAGATCAGGACTTCATCGAGTTTGGAAAACCATCTTGAAGCCGGCTTTCTAGAAACATCTGAAATACTTAGTGAACAATGTCAAAATATTTAATTATTTTAACTATTATGAAAATATGCTGTGTTCAGACATTATTAATATTTTTCAAAAGATAATTATTTAACAAAAAATTAGTAAATGTAAATACAAAAACTAAATACATTTTCAATCAAACATTTCATGTTTAATCATTTATAACAAATTGTACAAAAAATCCCATCGAAAATATGATTATAATATAGACATATGATTGGGCCAACCCTTCGACAGTGTTGTTCAGTAACATGTTATTATAACGCATTACTTTTGACAGTAACTAATACTCTAAAGCATTACTTTTTAAATAAAATAACTCCCTTACCATTACAATATGGTGCATTTCTCCGTTACTTGATGAATTAATTTATCTTTGGCAAGCCGTATTGTAGTTCTTGCTGTTCACAGCCGTGCGGCAGCGGCCGGTGTATCGAATTAACTGGTTCCCTTTTTAATCAGTGTTACTCATTGTCTGTTGAATTTTACTGTGCTAGTCGGTCACCAGTTAACAGGTAAACCAGTTGATCCAAAACACCAATTACGGAGAGTCGAGGCAAGAACAACGCGAGTTATTCGAAATGGTAATACGCTCATTATTTAAATTTAGTTGAGCATAAAGACACTTAACCTGTGCAGTAACATTGTTTAGGGGTTAACACAACAGCTTTTATGATTCTGAAGCCACTTTAATTTCTGTTCTTTGAATCTGAATAATATATTCAGCTTGTTTTGTGTTATTTCAGAAATCCTTTATATGATTGATTTGTGCTTTATTTGTGACTTTAATAAGTTTGTTTGAAAATTACTTTATTTAGCAGTTTATTGACATGAATGGAAATGAATAACGGTCAAACTGATCATTAGTGTATTATTATACCTTTCTGATGACACCTGGTGGCGCTCAGCCCCAAATGACCATCTCCACTGCCTTGTTTGATGGAAAATCCTGAACTTACTTGCATTGTTTTATGTTGAAAGGTTTTTCACCTTTCTTGTCACTAGAAAGAATAAACTAAGATGGAGTGAAATCTTGAGTTTGGTCAAGTGGTTCCTTTTTCAAGTGTGGGAAACCATGCGGTTCTAAAGAAAGTTTATCATCTTATGAACGTCCAAAGGGGTGACACCATCTGGGATCAAACCCAAATCTCTTTGATGACAGGGATGAGTCCTAACCACGAGACCAACAATGCACTTGGCGTTTCCAGCCAAATCAAACACAGTCCACTGAGGAGAACAACTTCTTCATTTTCTGTTCTTATAACTTCTTTTTTTGCACTTTTGAAAGTCATTTCGGGTTGGTGTTATCTCAAAATGTTCAGAAGAGAAAACAAGAGAAGTAAATAATGAATCATTGTGAACATATTTGAGAAGGTGCACAAAGAAATGCCTCATCTGGGTTTGAACCTGCACTTTCTCAATGTATTAAACTAAGTATTAAATGTGTTATGACAAAACTCTGAAGAAGCAGTTTCCAAATGTAATTGTTTATAAACACAAAGAGTGAAGTTATAGAAGCAAACTACAGTAGTTACATTGCAAAAAGGAGGTGAAAAAATTTATTTATAGCACTGACAAATTTAGTCCCATTATTCCTGGCCCTACTGGCTTTGTGGAAGCCTAATGTTGCCTTGTCTTGGAAGTGCAGCAGGGAGGGCTGTGATGGACAAGTCCACACCATGAAAAACTGAAGGTGATGTTGCTCACTCACCTCATTTCCTTGTTTTGCAGCCACACCCCAAACATTTCAAGCCCACACCACACATTTGATTTATTCACCTTATTTTTAGTTTATTTTCTTTAGTCTTACACTGTGCAGATTGAGTGCACACATTTTCACATGTAAAGACTATCAGATTACTTTTCTACTGTTTTAATTGTGTTTTTCTATTTTGAGTTACCTGGTGGGAGGATACATCCTGCAGTGGCAAAAGGTAGGGAAATGGACCAGAGACTTTTTTATGCCAACGCCCAGGCGATCAGTCGTATTATCCCTTGCCATAGCAGAGGAGGTTTTTGGGATTTGGGTAGTTTCCCAATTATTAGTTTGTATAAAGTTATTTGTCTTTCTCCCCTTTTGTGTCTTAGTTGGTTTTGTCTGACCACTATATAGGCTCCCTCATGGCTCATTAAGTTTTGTGTTAATACCTCAGTTTGTTTTATTGACTGCTTTTATACATACACTCATGTAAGTTCTATTTTTTGAATGAATAAAACCCTTTTCCAGAAAAAAACTTGTTGTCCAGGTTAATTTTTTCTCTTGTTTATTTGTAGGTTTCCAGGAGGAGGAGGAGGAGGACCAGGACCAGGACCAGTACCAGTACCAGTACCAGTACCAGTACCAGTACCACCACTACCCTAGAGCCCTCCACCAGTGGCTCCTGGGCTGCACAGAGCCTTGCTGGTCGCACACTGGATCGAGGTCCCTCAAACCTAAATTTGAACTCCTAAACACATTCAAAAGCTCACCAAATTTGGCAAACTCATCACACTCAATGATTTCAGAAAATGGAAAAAATAACCCCCAGAGTGCCAAATGTGCTTTCTGGCGCCACCTATTCTATAGTTTACACACAGATACAATTACAATTACATAATCCAGCTATATGAATATATACTATAAATATATAATTACAGAAACCTAAATATGCTACATACAGATCCTTATGAGTATAAATATATACATATATATCTATACATACATACATATACCTATAAACTATCCCCATAAATAAATATTTATTATATATACCAATACCAATGTACGATCAACACTAATCTATTTATATATTATTCTATTCCTGGATTCATAGACCACAGTCATACTTCCTCTTCTATATACTTGTTTAATAGTATTTTTTGTACCTTTCTTTAAACAGATTTAAATTGGCACTTTATTTTATTTCTGTCTCTAGATTGTTCCATAAAGTCATCCCACAGCTCGATACGCATATGTTTTTCATAGTTGTTCGAACCTTTGTTTTTTTTTTTTTTAAGTTTTGGTCTCCCCTTATATTATATCCCCCTTCCCTTTTACTTAACATTCCTTGTCTATTTTTAGGAATTAAAATATGTTTGTTTTTACCGTTCTGAATTTGACCAGATTCGTAAATTTCAACATTTGTGATTTTACAAATAGTGGGTTTGTGTGCTCTCTGTATCCTGTGTTGTTTATTGCCTTATTGCCCTTTTCTGTATTGTGCATATCGGCTGCAGTGTGGTTTTGTGGGTGTTTCCCCAGATTCCGACACAGTAAGTCAGATATAGCATGTACATTTACATTACATGTAAAGAACTTACTGTTCTTTACATGTGTACCCCACAGCAAGTGACACTGACATCACACATTCCCCATGAAATGGGTCAGAAGCCATGATTGGATAAATGGATTAATATCATTTTATAAAAAATGGATACAAATACTGAAAAAAACTCAATAAATCTACCTATATCAACTAACTTCATAGTCCATGAAAAATGTACTCAATTACTCATTTCATGTGTATTTTGTTTTCACACAATATAAGCTAAATGTCTTTTCTTGTATGTTGACTCTAAACTTGTAATCTGGAATTATTGTCAAGATACTGTGTTCTTTATTGGAGCGTGTGATACTAAATTAAATCACAGGGATGCATATTACAGTTCTACCATTGATATATTTGAAAAAAACAAACAAAAAAGAACAACACCAGATTTCTCTAAAAAAAAAAACTAACTGTAGATTCAAAAACAAAAGATTGAACATGTCAAACACAAGGGGACAGGGAGGAAGCGCTGTGACCACACAAGGCCACCCTGGACAAACCACTAGACATGGGCGTCCAGACCCATGTTGGTCCCGATGGTCTGCTTCACTCGTTGTCCTCCACCCTTG
>OMNM01066114.1:0-15505 GCA_900302745.1 Parablennius parvicornis | reverse complement strand
TCCAACAGTGATAATCGTCCCCATACCTGGAATGGCACATGCACACGCGCACACACACACACACACACACACACGCACACACACACACACACACACACACACACACACACACACACACACACACACACACACACACACACACACACACACACACACACACAAACACACAATACAAAATCTAAAAAATCTGTTGCTGCAACGATTGGAGGAAAAATGTGAGCGTGACAATTTTTTAATCTGTGACTTGTAAAAAAGGATTCGTGCACCTGTAATTAAGAAGTTGTGAACGTGTAAGCGTGGTGTTGTATTTGTGGAGAAAGAAATAATTCTACAGGTACACAAAACAATTCTACAGGTACACAAAATAATTACAACTCACGGTACACTCCTACAACTCGTGGGACACGACTACAAATTTCACTTTTACAAGCTCGCAAACCTTTGTCACCAATGACACCTCCATATTAAGCTGTCTTTCATTTCCTAAAATGAAACCAGAATGTCTCACTGATGATGTCAATGGAAAATACTTTTATTACACTGCTTGTTGTTTTTTCTCTGAGAACTGAAGTCTCTCAAATAAACAGTTTTTCAGCTCATTAGTACCTTTTTGATGTTCATCAAAAAAAAAAAACATCTTGATGGGAAAACAGGACCAGCTGTATAAGTATTTGTGAGGCTGCTGCTTGTATTGGTATTTAAAAGCATTGAAAGTCAGCTGTAGGTGTCCAAGCTCAGGGACTGTTTTTGCACTCTTGGTATATGAAATGAGAGCACCCAGTATTGGGAAGCATTGTTTTAGAATTCAGTTTACCTGAAATAATCCAGATCATCCCAGCCATTGAGGCGAAGTCCCAGGGTGTATTTCTGAAGGCCAAGAGTGCTGAGAAGCTCTCGCACTGTCTCTGGTGCACCTTGGAGGACTGACACCTAAATCAAAGCAAACAAAAAGTCTAGTTTTACAAAGAATGACGAGCAACATCTCCTAAAATCCATCTCTGAGAGCAGGATCATACCTCTTTCTCCCACCTGTAGCCTCTATCTCCATGCATGGAAGGGCCGTTTCTATAACTGGGCCTCTGACTGTTTATAGACGGGCCCCTCATCTCTGTGGGGAAGAAGTCAACTTCGCTGAGCGATTTTGCGATTTGCAAAGCAGTGAGTGAGTTGTCTCCGGTGGGTGGCGGCGGCTGCTGATCCACTATCCAGGGAGCAGAAGCCTGATGGTGTGCTGTGTGAGTCGGGGCGTAAGGGAACGCTGACGGCGCCTTGGTTGCTTTTACAGGATTGGTCCTCTCTGTAGGAACTTGCTGTTGATTTCTTCTACATTTTTCTCTGATTATTGCCGAGTGATTCATGTAGAGGTTCCTTACATTGCTTTCCTGCTGCACGGTGTCCAGAACAGTATTTTTACCCTGATATACGTCTCTGGGTTTTGCAGTCTGTTCCTGATAATGCGAGATGACTTTACTAGAGGGCGAAGGTATGGGAGATGGTTTCTTAGCGGGGAAAAGCTGATAGGAGGAGCTGTTTTGCGTCACTTGGAGGTCGTTGCTTGGCGTGTACTGGGGCAAGACGGCCGGAATTTCAATTTCTGTGAAGTCAGACCGGCGACAGGGTCTTCTGTCGAATCCCGGTCGCCCGGACACTTTTGGGAGCTGCAAGGCCTCGTCACCAGACCAGATGACTTGAGGGTCCCGTCGCTGAGGGAGAGCCTCCTCTACCTGGCGTGGCACAGACACCCCTTCAAAGATGAAGTAGGCGGGGTTGGTGTAGCTGCTCGTCGTTAGTTTGAGAGGGACCACGGTCGACCTGCAAGGAATATGCAAGTTTCATTAAAACGCTCCAATTATCAGTCACTTCAGCATTTGTGCTGTTTCTCTTCAAAACTCACTGGGACACAGTATTCACACTTTAACTAACCATCAAATAGTACATCAGACATGAGTTTAAAAGCTTATAAGACACAAAAACACAAAACATCAATCTCTTATAGTTGGGGAAGTAACTTTAACCCAAAAAGACCTTGAGCAACTCTCCATGCGTGTGTGTGTCCATGTGTGTGGGTGGGTCTGTCTGTGTGTTAAATGAGGCAGCACTAAGGTGGACCAAAGTCTTAATATTTTGGAAACTTACCAATGCCAGAAATGAAATAACCTAATCTTCTCGTAATTATTGGAACCAATGTCAACAACAGCATAAAAAAGGAAATCTGAAGTCCATCCCATCGACCAGCAGGGAGAGGATACACTGTACGGCTGCTCAAAAACTTCAAGAGGTCCTCACCTGTTTATTGGCGCCCGAGTCACTGCGGGAGACATGTTTCCCCTGCCGGGACCTTTGTTATCTTTCTCTAAATGGAGCCACTCTGAAAAAGTCAAAGTGACAGAAAATGTATTTCATAATATCTTCAAAGTTTGTGTGGCGTGTGTAGGTCAAAGGTTGGCAATGGCAATCACACAGCATGGTGGTGTTTGTGTGTGTTGTGTCTGACCTGGTAGATTAATACACATCTGTCCTGTTTCAGTGTCTCAGGATGCATCTGGTCAGGGTCAGTCAGTCAGGAGCCAAAAGAGGAAGTGGTCGATAGATTTCAGCAAGTGCAAAGCCAAGCCAGTGATCATTGAGGAACCAAATAGAGGAAGCAATGTGAGACCCACAGGAGAGTGGAAGAATGCAGTGACAGTGGAGATGAAGGTTCAGTGAGAAGTGATAGTGCAAGCAAGAGCAGAGATGAAGGAACGACCTGGTTAGGCTCACCCACCATAGATCTTCTCCCGGGTTCCTCGTCTGTCTTTAGGCACATGAATTCTGACTCGTCCTCGAATGGAGCCCATCTCCTCTCCCCGATGACTCAGGAATGTCTCAAATTGCTCTGATGCACCGGTGAGAGAGCGAAGAGCCACACAGCATTCGCCTAAAATGAAGATTTCCATCACGCGGTTGCAACACTCCATACAATAACATCTACTCTATGTATGGTGTTTAGAGTAACCACCTGTCCTGTTTTAGGCTGGTTTTTACCGCTATTTCAGTGTTGGTCCCACGTCACGCATATCAGGAAAAATGTCCCGCTTTGCCAGTTATTGGCAAAAAAAAAAAAGATTCTGGATTTTCTTTTATCGAGACAACTTCAAAGATTAACCCTGGGTTTTCTGTACTACGACGCTCGCTCACTTCTCACCAGGATAAATCTCTCCGGTAACTGCTGCTGAAAGTCAAACCTGCTCCGGACCAGGCTACGTTCTTTATAAACGTTAACGCTCCACGTCCTGACCAATTCAATCTCTCGAAAAATGACCTGCCCATTCTGAAATGATCGTGATTGGTGCGCAGTGAACCTTCGGTGCACGGAGCTGCAGCAGAGAGGAGAAAATAATTCAGAGCAATTTTTTAACATAATAGAATAAATCCTGGTCACTGACACTTCTTGACCTGTTCCAAGCCTGTTTATCTCCATGAGGGTTGATCTGGAATAATGAGATTAAGGATCACACCTGATAGAACTGCAGAAACTAGAATTTATGGAACTCAGAACTACTCATGCCGTTGTGAAGATTAATTCATATTCCAACACAAAACACACATACAAGAGAAACTCAGCCTCAAAACAACTGGATGGAAACTATAAACTAAAAGAAGTGCAGTGAGGAAGTTCTGCCCGACACGTTTCTGCTGTAATAAAGTGAAACCGAGTGATCACAATGCTGTGCTGTCCGCTCATATCACCGATGAATTAATATAGTATAATCTGATGATGTCACACATTAACAGGTGAGGAATGTTCTGGCTTTGACTGCAGCAGCAGTGTTTCTTTTAGCTGGTGGATGTATATTAATTCTTCATATTCTCAGAGAATATTTGATCCTTCAGTAATCTCTGCACTGCGCTGCAGTTTGTCCGTGTGTCTGATTGGTCAGACGCTGCAAAACCCGCCCTTTTCATGTGAACGCACACACATCAGTCTGGGTTGAACGGTTAAAATATATAGGCTATATATGAAATATTTTGTTTTACTGGTCTTGTGGTCTATAGTATGAAGTATACGGTCAGGGTTTACAGATGGTCGCATACGTCCCTCCTTGTCCCTCCAAAACATGCCTGCTGTCCCGCTTTTTGTCTTTTTGAAGGAGGTCACCCTAATGGTGTGTCTACCTGTAGCTTCATTCCAGTTTAGACATTTCAAAAGAAAAGTAATCGGGCACAGATTTTTATAGGAACATGTAGTTCACTGTACATGCTCATGGATAAAAAGGCTATTGTTTATTTTGAGATTTGCAAATATCTTCAAATCTGCCAGATTGAAATGAACAAAATGCAACAATCTCTACAGTCACATATGATTTGAGTCAATAAAAAATAACAATGAGCAAAAAACAGTTTTGAGCAGAGTAATTATACAAGATAAACGAGAGACTTAACAAACCGTATGATTCAAATCCATCACAAGACTTTACGGAGAGCAGCAGGTGTTGGTCCTGAAGATACTCCATGTCTGACATGATTGGAAGAAGCTAAAACCAACAGAAACTACAAGTTACCAAAAATATTTAGGCAAGAAACAGCATGGATTTATTTTTTTTTTTTGCTCAAACGCTGCTGACCTTTGGCAGATGTTTGAAAGACCATCCCAGTTTAAGAAACCCTGGAACCTCGCAGCTCTGTGCGTCATTCTCACTGGAGCGTCGCGTCTCTGCACAGAAAACATATGAAAGAATTTCTGCTCTCATGCTTCACAATGCTGCATGAAAATGTCTTTTTGTTGTGATACCATACCTTCAAGGCACGAGGAATGAAATTCAATGAAGAACTTTGCTTTGCTCGCAGTTTTCACAATAGCTTCAATGCCTTCGAGCTCAATCCAGGCTCTCTCAATGCCGGAATTTGGATCTATTTAAATTGAAGAGACAATGATGTTTACAAAATGGATTCAGGCAGGTTTCACATGTTTGTGCTTGAAAGGAGGAAACACAGTGACTTCACCTGCTTTGGAGCTAGATTGGGACATCACTCCCACTTGGAAGGTAGCGAAAACGGGAGAGTGATCACTTGTAAAGATGTCATCTGTGCAACCTGGTAAAAGACCAATCATTTATTATCGTAAAAGCAACTCTAAATATCCTATTCCTTATAAATATGTGCCATAACACTTTATTGATCTTTCAACAATAAAAGATGGTTTGTTTGTTTGCTGAAGTTAGTCAGATACAGAAGTGATGGTTAAAACAGAGGAAATGACCTTGTTTCTTTATGAACCACAGACCAGGATGTTGGGGATTACTGTTGTCAGGGTTGCACTTACAACCCAGTGATACCAACGGAAAAAAAAAAGCCATCTGGTTTCAGAAGCTTGCCACCACTGTGAATTTACAACTGTCATAAATTTAGTTTAGGCACAATTATTGTACTTGTTGATTGCTTCTTTGCATTTACACACACTAGCAACTACATTAGGCCGATTTTTAAAATCTAAGAAAGTCATCAGATTGTCAATGAGGTTTTTTGGTTCTATTTTCTTCAGGTTTTATTTTACTGTGAGTGAGACTGTATCATATTGGCACCGCTGATGATCGCAACCTTATAAACTATCATGCAAGCCACATGGCAGGACCGTAGCTGGCACTCTTGCTTCACGATGAATAAACTGCAGATCAGGGATTTTCTGTGTTGCGCTTGCATGTTCTACCTGTGCCACGTTTACATCCACATGTGGGCGCTCCATATCTAAAGGCCTGCTTGTTGATTGCTTAGTATAGAAGTGGGAGGTTTATGTTGGTGGGGTGAGCTTGAGTGTTATAATGTGAAGCACTTTGTGTTGCATTACGTTTGTATTCATAGTGCAATACAAATACAATTTGACCGATCGATTAAAATCATGAGATCTTACCATATGCAGTGCAGATGACGTGTGTCTCTGGGTAAGACTTCCACAGAATCCTGTCACACCACGAGGGAACATTAACCCGCACCTACAGACACAGATTTCATCAATCTGCTTTGTGACATGCAGTTCCTCCACATGCACATATAAATCTGTATTGTGTACTGAAGTCTGCCTTCATTCCTGTTATGCCAGACATTCCTGTTTTAGACACAAGGTTAATTTCTAACCTTCTATTTTTAGTGGTGAGGCCAGCAGCTGTCACACTCCTGACAGACGCTGTCCATAGGCTTATGTTACAAATAAATGATCCCATAAGATACATACACACATACATATAAAAGTCCCTGGATATTTTCTCTGTGGATGTACTCAGCAGTAGAGTCACAGTATTGTGTGTTTAGACCCGAGGTGTCAAACATGAGGCCACCGGCCAAAACAAGCTCACACGAGGATGCAATTTGGCCCGCACGGTGACCTTTAAAAATGTAGAAATTACAAAGGCTATATTACTGGAATTTCTTATTGGGATGGAAATGTTCAGTTTGTCATTTTTTGCACGGTCTTAGTCACAACACAACACTGAGACACAGAACTAAACAGCTGTGTTTATCTAGCTCCTTTGTTTCCTGCCAAATAGCATCAACATGAGGACAAGCTTGTGGAAACATCCATGCTAAACACTGCAGCAGTCCTGTGTTTTGAAAAGGTAAAAGTGGAACTAATGTTTTATCTCTTAATATTTACCAACAAAAGGAAAATTGAGGAGGTGTGGGAATTTATTTGTAGTCGTCATTTTGTTGATCGGACCCAACTGAGAATAAATCGGGTTGATTGTAGCTCTGATCTAATGAGTTTGACTCTCAAACATCAAATATTCAGGTTGAAAGTCTGACAGAAAATGCCATTTAGAGCATGTGAACATTGTTTTCATTGTTTCAATGCATCCTCTCTACAGTGTTTTAACAATTTTTTAAATCTGTCATCCTTCTTTCCTGTTTTGGTTTTGTGTTACAAGAAATGACTCACTCCTGAGGTCTTGTACTTCTGCCATAGGTAGCAGTCTCTGGATCCCCTCTCATACCGATAAGTAGGTGGAAATGTTATCTTCTCTTCCTCTTAACCGTGACAACGCACAGGAAGGAAGCAGGGGAAAACAAACAGAAAATAAAGATTTTACTGTGTAATTAGAAAACACCACTTGAGAGATTAAACCGTATCTGAGCGATAGTGATTTGCACAGTGCAAAAGCAAACTGGAACTCACTGAAATTCAGAAAGGCCTTCCTCTTGTGCCTCTCTCGGGTCAGCTGGTCTGCACACATGAGCTCCTCAAATTCCCTCTTGGACACATGTTTCAGGATGTCCTGTGTGGTAATGAGGGGCCAGAAAGAAGCAGGAGAGTGAACGTTGCAGAATTTCTTAAGTAACTATTATTCCACATACAACATTATATCACTAAAACAAGGGAGGGAAGTGAAACCCTCCAGCCTGACCTGAACGTCCAAGTCAAGCCTGTAGTTGAGGTCACCACACCAGAAGAGATGAGTGAAGCGGAGGCTGATGTCAAAAGCACCCAGCTGCTTGTCACCCAGAGAAAGCAGCCGGAGGATGTCCACAAAGTTCTGGTTCCTCCTGAACAACAAATGTCATGCAAGACAGGGAAAAAACAAAACAAAACAAAAAAAAAATCTTCAAATGAGCCAAAGAAATGACATCTGAGCACAATCACACACTTCTTACACACACACCTGAGGACTTTCTCACTCCCGGACGTCAGGTGACAATTCACAAACCCAAAAGATGTCCCATTCAAGAGGAAGGAGATCCCTACAGCGCCTTTGTTTCCTGAAACAACACAAATCAAACTTTAATCTACAAGTTATCAAAGTGGCTTTTGTTGTGGTTAATCATGCGAGAACTCGTTGGGCTGTCGGCCATGATTCTCTACACGTCCTGTACTTGTGCTGTGTGTATTTGTGATGCTGAGATGGTGAAGCACAGTGTACCCAGTGTGTTGCCCAAACCAGTCTTCACACTGGCTGTGTTCACATGGCTGATGCGCCCCTCGTGCTCAGGCTTCACAAACACAGCCAGCCTCATGTTCCAGAGGGACTGCACTGCCACCTACGGGACAATAGAAAACATTGCATCACTCGTCGAGCCTTGAACTGAGTTTATCCCTTTAAAACTTACGTGCATCCAAATGAGAAGTTAAAAACTTCCCATTAAACTTCAGATCATTCAATGAAGAAGCTAATGAAGTTTTTTGACTCAGAATTAATAGATACAATTGATTTAATGATATCAGTTTAACATAACTATGTGTACAAATTATATGATTAAAGAAGCATACATGGAATTTAATAAAAAAACAGACTTGCCTGTTTGAAGTCAATGTGAGTGTAGCTGCGGAGAGTTGCTTTGATATGTTCTGTCCAGTCCTTTTCCCCCTGAGGGTTTTCCTGACTTCCTAAGGCGTATATATCATGGGGGAGAAAGGAGATGGACTCATCGGGTGTGTGTCCCAAACCACAACTCGTCACCCACGACTGCAGACTTCGAGGAGGAGGGGAGCCACCTGCAAGTCAGTAAACAAGAATAAGCTCTCTATTTTATCTATTTGAGCACCTGATTTTTCAGTGTAAAAAGTTGACATCACATCACCACTTACCCATATTCCAGGTGCCAACAAACACTGAGACCATGTCAGGTTCACTCTGCTGACAGTGCCGTGTTCTCATTAGCTGGAGGAGGTGGCAGAAGGAGTCACATTTCTGAAAGAGATGACAGCAAATCACGCTTAGGGAAATTACAGACTGCACGAAAATAACAGTCCTTGTTATTTTTGCCTCACCCGCGCACTCTCAAAAGCCATTTCTCGAGGTGTGTTGTGATGACTGTCAACCACCATGCGAACTTTGGCTGGACTGCTCTGGAACTTGACAATCTGAAGGACTGAAAGCACAAAATTACATCATACGTGTACTGTGGACTCCTGAAATATTCTGTCCTGGTGGATTTTAACAGATGTAAGTTGCAGCTTCAAAATTCCAAAAGAAGAAACAGGAGAGGAGACAAGTAAACGTGTCAGTAAGCTTGTCTGTTTACCAGCTTGTCGAAAGTTTGAGGCTACAGACTTAGAAAGTCAAAATTTAGGCAAAAATATGATTTTCATGCAATATTCAATCCAACACTGTCGTGACTCCCCGGTGGTAGAATATGGGATCATTGTTGAGCTGCTCAGGCTCTTTCAGCACACCATCGCTGCAGAGGTCGGCTGCTATAACTGTCGTTTAAATGATAGTGACTGCTGAGGCCTTTTTAATGACAGTTTTAGTTCAGTTTCACCTTTTACGGCGATGGTCTTAAACTTTTGATCAGCTGATGATCAGCCTGTATGAGCTTTTTTTTTTAACTTAAGCTACGGTTGTTAACAGGATAAAATAATATATAAGACAGATGGATAGATGAAACTTTAAGCTGGTAACAATAGACCAACTTGGATCGTAAAATATTTTCCTCAAAATTTCTCACTCTTTTGATTTGAGGATTATGTTTCGAGTCATCAAATATGTATGAAAGAAGAGCATGTCAAAGTATCTCGACGGTGTTTTTCTTACTTCTGTCATGCGACACCCTCTCTATACCGAAAGAGCCGGCCTTTCTGTCAAAAAGCAGCACTCCTGTGTCCACATCCACAGAAACAGTCTGCCTGCCGTACCTCACCATCTTCACCTGCACGCACAACGAGGTCACAAAGCATTAGAGGTCAGTTGATATGACTTATTGTCTGAAAATTAACGTCAGATTTAGAACAGAAACTTTGCAGGTTGTGAGATAATATGTTTTGCTGTGACTCACCCGAAAGGAGTGGACAGGCAGCTGCCTGACGTTGCTCTTCACAGGTGTTACAGTGGGTGGTGTCGGTTCAGGGGGGGGTGGGTTAGGTTGCACTGCCAAATTGTGATTGGTCACAGCATCTTGTAGTGCTTTTAATACCTTTATGGGTAAAGCAACATTGTAGTGTTACAATCTAAGTTCAGCTTTCTAAAACAAAACGGATTTGTGTTGTATTCTTAGTAAAAAAAAAAAAAAAATAGTTTGATTTGTGTAAGAATATAACTGAAGAAATTAAAACTCAGAAACTGCCTTTATGTTCAGTCGTTGACAGTATGACAGTTCTCAAGAAAGGCCACCAGATTGTGGTCATTAGTCAGTACAAAAATAAAACAGAAATGACTCCAAATCATTTCAAACATTCCAATTATCATCTGACTTGTTCTTGAGAACAGTGAATTGAAAACCAATTTTGAGTCACTTCTGGTCTTTGTTTCCTCTGAAATGCGTTTATCGAACACGAACAAACCTTTTTCTCCAGCGAAGAGAGGAGGCTGACCAAAGCTGAGATCTTACACAGTAAAGTGTCTATCTCCATCTCTGGACCCTTGTGTCCAAAACACATGACAAAATACAAAGTGAATTCACAACAGATTAATTACCTCTGCCAAGAAGTTTATGTTTTTTCCAGGGTCTGTCTGTCTGTCTGTCTGTCTGTCTGTCTGTCTGTCACTTAGCAGGTTTACGCAAAAACACCTAACAGGATTTTCCTAAAAAAAAATTCAGAAGATGTGTATTGACACAACTTAGACTGCAGATAGATCCGGATAAACACCTGGATAGAAAAAAAATAAAAAATCAAAGATCCTGTTTTTCTCCTTTACTTATCATTGAGCCGTTTTCAAAAAATCATATCTCTTGGAGATCATATCTGATTGACTTGCAAAAATTCAGTGATCTGTAGGATGGTCATATCTAGGAGGGTGTAAAATTTAATCCGGATCGGATCCAGAATAAGGTGAGAAAAAATTCTGGAATTTAACATTGGAAACCTCATTTACGAGTTTCAAAAATCATAGAATTTTGTTTCAATTCTGTTGAAATTTTACATGGATATTTGAATGATCCATGCCCTGAATTGGGCCAAATTACATCAGGATTCGATCCATATTAACAATATGGCGGCACTTGAAGTTGGGAAATTTTAACATTGAAAATGCCATTTGGCGAAGGTCTGCGCTCTCAAAGTGCTTTTCTAGTTTCTACTGTGATTTGTCACTTCATTACGTTTATTTTTATGAAACAACACCAAAAAAGATTACTTCTTTCCAAAAGCAGGCATTAAATGGTATTACATCAGAAAGCATGTTCATTTCCCTTTATAACAGTACCACATTTATGGGATTAACAGCAGAGTTAAGTGGGATTCACAACAATTTGCTAAATCTTTTCTTCTGGAGCCAAACAGCTTTACTTTGCTGTCAGCATGGACTCTATAATGTGACCTATGGCTCTCTGTCCAGACAATCCTGAAAAGGCTGAAAACAGCCCAAAAATGAAGTGAATGATTAGTGACATTGCCAATTTATTGTTAATTCAGTCTTTTGTCATCAAAGCAAGAGTCGACAGTGACAGCAAAGAAACGCTGTTTTGTGTTGAGGTAGAAGTTCAGAGGTGCCGCCTATATTGTCTGCTATGCTGCTCATCCCACAAATGCATGTTACTTTAGGGATGTGGCACCATTTATAAAGGGGAATAACCGCTGTGTATTAGTGTAAGATGTAATGGAGAGAAGTTTGTTACAATGTCCTTACTTTGTTTGGGGGGGGGGTGTACTTTTGATCTAATTTTACAGTTTTTATAAAAACTAAATGCATGCTGCAAGGTGAGCACTGTACCTGAGCCTTGGTGGGTGTTAAAGAGCAGCTCGGATGGTCGAAGACTTTGGCTAGAGTTTCCAGACTTGAGAGAGTCAGATCGATCTCACTGTGGAACAGTTGGATAAACAGTTTAATCATCCTAAACACTGATTCTTATTGATTTGTCTGCAGTTCTTTTGCCCTCTCTGATGCAGCTTTGAGCAGTGGAGAGTTGAGGCTCTTGCTCAAGATGCCACAGCAGTGACCCATCAGCAGAGTTTCCCTGACCTCTTAACCTTCAATCCCTGTGATGAGCATACACCCTTTTTAACCAAATATTGTTTTTGGAACGTAAAATCTTATTGTGAGTAGGAAAACATATTCAGCCAAACCACAACAAAACTAATTGTATTGCAAACAATAAACTACAGAGAAAACCTACTTTCACACTTCCGAATAGCGGGAGCGAAAAGCCCTTTTCACATTAATAGACAGAGAACTACATGCAGAGGCGGAGAGCAGTGGTGAAAATATCAGTTCATAACTTAAGCTTAGTGTTGATATCTAGTGTGGAACGACGCTTACCTGTTCAGACCTTGACAGGCTGTACCAAGAGTACGCTTGAGGTGACATAGAGTCGTTGCCCCTTTATGCACATTCTCAATGTCAAGCGGCAGCTCGCTGAAGAGGTAGTCATTGAGCAGGCCAATCACCTCACCTGCAGTACTGCTAACAAATACAAAAGACACAATTCAGGCTCTCCTCTAGAAAATATAAAAGATGTTCTCTTATAATGACACTACTGCAGCTAATATAGAGAATAGCTAATAGCTAATAGCTTATAATAATAATAATAATAATAATAATAATAATAATAATAATAATAATAATAATAATAATAATAATAATAATTTAAGGTGCGTCGTGCAGCAGCTGCAGAGTGAAGCTATGTGCAGGATGGAGACTTGCCTGTGTCTGCGTGAGCCCCAGCGACGCCGCCAGCTCAGCTCTCTCCGGTAACGCCAGATATTGCGTCTGCTGAAATCTCCTGTTCAGAGCTTGAAGTTGTAAACTCGAATATATAGTCCTTGGCTTTCTGATCTTCTTCCCCTTCCCGTTGAAGCGCACCTCGCCGCCCTCGACCACGGTGTTTTTCTCTGTCTCTGGCGCTGAGAAAAGACAGAGGAGAGCAAAGAGGAGAAGAGGGAGAGATAAAAAAAAAATAAATATGAGGAGGCATGTAGTTGTGGCCAACAGGGCTGCACAGCAATGACTACACCAGCGCAAGTTTTACAGCCTGTACTTTAGGTATAATTACCCTTAATTGCATACATTGTTTATAGCGTTACGCAATAAATAATTACCAAGCCTAATTCCACATCTGGCTCGTCTTTTTCCACACAGTCTAGTCTCTTGTGGAAGACACAGAAAGTTATTATCGAGGATCCACACTTACCTGCTTCTTCTAGCCGCGTCTGTGCCAGTCCCGAGCTGTTTTGGTAAGTCTGTACTGTGCTGAGATATGGACTGGTGGAATGACTGCCGACGGAGTTTACGTATGGATAACCCAGAGATCTGGGGAACGACGAGGCTGGACTGTAGCTGTCGTGCTGTGTGTGACCTGCAGAATGTAAACAGTGCATGGGATAGTGTCCGTGAGACATGGAGGAAGGCGACATTTGTTGACTCGTGGGTCCAAACTCCATGAAGACGGCTTTTCCTGAGGCAGGGCTATTAAGACTTTCTGGAATCGTAGTCATTGTCATCTCTTCTGGCGGTCCCCGTTGTCTCGCTTTTGTTGTTTTCCTTCTATGATCTCAGTGAAGGATGGGTCCCAATTTAAGCCGAACTGATTTTTTCTCTTTCCATTCATAAGAAAATGTAGTTTGTGCCTGTGAAAAGTCCCAGGAATGATGCTGTGGACCGAGACAAACTCGCTCAAAGGTTTGAATCTCGGACTCATGAATATTCATCAAAGACTGTCGCTGATTGGTCCACTCTCTCCAAGAGGGAAGCCGATTGGTGACGATGGGGCTGGGTCCGAAGGAGCTGATAAAGTCGAGGAAAAACCATAAAACCTTAGATTTGGTTTTCACGTGTCAAGAAACACTATATTATTATTAATTTGATTAGGATTATTATGATATTATGATTATTTGTAGCAGTAATGAGACGTCATTGTATTATTAAAAACATGGCGTTTCTAACAAAGTTAAATAATATTTCCATTCTCGTTAGAGCTTCTGTGTCTGCTGACCACTTTGATTAAAGCCTCTTTGATTAAAGCTACTAATGCTCCATCAGGAGGAAGGCGTCTATTAACATAACAGTAGCGTTCAATTTTCATAAGTAGTTCTGTAATTAGTCATGTATTTACCTCTTAGATTGACTTGAGGGCTCAGTTACACCTGGCAGCACAAGGAAGATAAAACACTTTGCTCGGATGTGAAGTGAGTATAGCCCTAATAATGTTTTATACTACAGGGGGGGAAAGGTGAACATAATGCCGTGAGACTGGGCTTTCAGTTAACTAGGTGGTAATTATGCGTAATTAAATCGACATAAAGTATTCCATTAAGTTGCTCTGACATTAGGAAAGATGTAGGTTTTGTTTATTGATCACATGAATTTTATACTTTCAGTGTTTGTAGTAACGCAAGCATGCACGAATCTCGCTTTTCTTATTGCATTTAAACGCATTTCATCCTTTATATTGTTGCCAATTAATGGTCACAGGTTTGGTAAACACCGCCACCTCTGATCATTATGAACCTGTGTGAGGATGAGGTGCGACCATCCTCCCGCTTCCAGCAGTAATTATCCAGTGACTGCTAATTCCATTAAAACTGGACAGTTTTTTCTCTCTCTCTCTCTGTAAATTCAAACTGCAGTTTTCCTCACCTCTAAGCACATGTTCACAAGAATAAAATCAAATCTCAAATTTTGTCAGCTGTTCAAAAAAATGCAAACGTATCTCCACTTACTTTCATGTGACGGAAAAGACGCAGATAAATGCGCAGCGTCCGGGGTCAGAGAGGCTCCGCGGGACGCATGCGGCCAGAGAGGAAGGAGAAGGTGTCCGGCAGCTCTTCATTTTGCTCGGGATCATTTGCAGACTGCTCCTCTGCTCGTGTCTGTGCGGAGCAGAAACACAGGCTGGCTGCTCCATCCGCAGTCCCTTCATCTCCACCTGAATAACAAATTAAAGGCAGTTAAATTCCGTCACTGTGATTATCAGTGTAATTACATAATTGAACTCAAAACAGAACTAGCAAGTTGCAAAATGTGTTATCAAAAAATGCACTGCGCTGACATCACGCAGCCTGTGCCACAATGTGCCAGGCGGCTGCCGATGCTTGGATTTAAAGATTTCTGTGAAATATTAGGCTATAACGAAAGCTGGTCCCTTGTCCCTCCTAAAATAGGCCAATTTGAAGTGATTTCTCTGGAATTACTTTCGAAAAATGCTTCAAGATTTCCTCTATCAACAACGACAATGATAATGGCAGTACAACCAATAATTATCATCTTCCAGAACAGAGGACAGATTTTTATGGGTACTTGGTGGGTGCGACTGATAACTGTCATTATTTTCCCACGATTATAGTATCTACAGACGGCTGTGAGCAAACCATTAACAGAATAGAGGCAGAATTTGCAGAAAAAAATGTAAAATATTAGCAGGGGTATCCAGCTAATATAATGATAACACTTTTTCCCCCTCCTTTGCAAATGCAGTTTTGAGCTGAGACTCTGCATAAATTAGATTTATTTCATTGATATTTCTTTTGTATGTGAAAAAAAAAAAAAAAAAAAAAAAAAAAAAACAATCAAGTGTTTCTTGGAGAATATTTATTTTGGGCATTCTCTCAAGCCATCCTTTGTGCCATTAAGTTGTTGCAGACGTGTGATGGCATTACCCCTTT
>OMNM01066111.1:33436-47322 GCA_900302745.1 Parablennius parvicornis | reverse complement strand
CAGAACAATTCCAGAAGATTGACTGAAGGGACATTTATGGTAATTCATGTTCATCCATATCATGCAGAGGACACAACAGAAATCCGAAACGGCTTTTTTAAGGTTGACTGGCTGGTTGGCTGGCTGGCTGGCTGGTTGGTTGTCTCGCTGTTGGTTGGTTGGTTGGATGGTTGGTTGACAAATTTATTTTATTAGGACTCACATTCTTCAATATTTCGACATTTTAATAAGAAAATGAATAGATAAATTGGCGGATTGGTGATAGCTGGTCTAGTCAGTTATTTGGATTATTGTCAGTCCAGTTTTGACTAAAATTCCTCAAAATGTCCTGGAATACAGACTTTGGTTGGTTTAATTGTTGAAGGGTTAGTAAGTAGGTGGACAGATAGGTTAGTTGGTTGGTTGGTCATTCGATTGGTCAGTTGTTCTTAGCAATGAAATGATAAGAACCATACTAACCAACCTACCATTGTTTGGTTAGCCAGCTGGTTGGTAGGGCATTCCCAAACATTTCTGTACACTTCTCTTCAAATGGATTGGTTGATAATCTGGTTTGTTTGTTGTTCTATTCATTTGGTGGTAGATTATAATTTTAACAGGAATACAAATCCCAAGGATTTCCTGAAATTTAGATTGAGATTTTAATATTTCGGGGAACTGGATTGGTGGACATATTGGTGGATCTGTAGGCAGGTAGGTTTGTTGGTTGCTTGTCACACTCATTTTATCAGTACTGGAATGTTCTTCTGCTTCCTGAATAGTGGTAGATCTGTCTCTATACATATCTAAAAATAGCTTCATCTCTATGCACACAGAAAGAGTAATGACAAGGAACTAAAAAGAAGTAAAATATAAGAAAAGCTCCACATATAGAATATTTTATTTATTGCCCTAAAGCATTTAAATATGTTAATTTCTGTTTCCCAGGCTGCATGACCTTCCAGCCTTCGGCAGTTGATGGTTTTAAATAGTTTATACAGCGTCCCTGTGTTCCTATCAACTTAAATCATTTATAAATTAAAAGAACTGTAAAACTCACCGAGTATCTACTCTGTGAACGTTACAGTCAGGGAGCCTTCTTTTCTGAACATTAATATTGTACAAATATCCAGACACAACACTGAAGCTAAATCCTCCCCGTCACTTTCACCAGTTATTATCGAGTCTCTAGGCAATCTTTGGCTTCACACTAGAATCCGCTGTCGCACCTGTAACAACCCTCCCAGTTTAACAGCTGAAAACTCATTGCACAGTGAAATTGCTTTCAAAAGCTACTGGGCGATTTATCCCATGTTTATCACTGCATGAGGACTGAAGGAATTGTAAAAAAAAATCACTTCTTGCGTGATCTCTTCACTTGTTCATAGTGACACAATAAAAACTTTGAAGAAAAACCTAAAATAAGGCATAAATAAGTGAATTTAACAAACTCCTAGTTTCTGGCAATGAAGACGTCTTTTAAAAAATATATCTCACTTATGTATTGAAATGAAGTAACTGAGTCTATGGCTAAAAAACACAAAACCTAAAGATTTCTTCACAATGGTTTTACCAATTAATATATCCTTTGAATGATATTTGATAGTATCACAATATTGTTTGGATAAGGTCTTTTAGGGCAAGTGGCTTTCAATGTCTGTGTTTACATGTGAGTCCAAATGAATATATATGTATATAAGCTTAGAGTGTAATATCACGGTTCACTAATCTGATAGGGAACATAGGAGCCCTCTAAAATGTGCAAACACACACGCATGCACACATACAAACCAGCATCTATGAGCAAAAACATGCAGAACAAGGCATTCATCTATATATGAGCATGTGCACACACATAAACACATACATACTTGCAAACACACATTTAAGCAATGCAGCCACACACACACATACTGAAATACACACTGCACATATGCTCCTGGAAGACTGTGCTGCAAATGAATGTCATCAATTACTACCAGTTTTTTTTTTTTTTATAATTAGCCAAAAGTGAAAAAAAAAAAAAAAACAAAAGCCCACAGAATCAAAAACTGCACTGAATGTTGTTATTTTTGCTCCATTGAATATGCTTAGCCAGTATTATCTTGGACCTGCTCCCATTTACACACAGCTCCAGTGCGCCCATTTCCAAGATTGAAAAAAAAAAAAAAAAACCCGAAGCAAGTCTAATGATGACCAGCGAGACAAACCACTGATTAACAGCTACAAGAGTGTGGTGCAGCAACCATGCACAATGAGAGGACCGGGTGAAAAAAGAAAGGATAAGAGAAGACAGACAGAGAGGAAGATACACAGATAATGAGACAGAGATGGAAAAAGGATGGTGGAAGTCAGAGAGGCAGCGAGGAGGAAAGAAGTGTCAGGAAACGTTGAAGAAACTCAACCTGAGCTCTAAATGGCTCCTTAACAAGAGGCTGAGACAGCAAAATGAAATTATACCCGCGCACGCACAGGCATGCACAAACTAGCACACGCGCGCGCACAGACACACACACACACACACAGGAAATGCAATGCCTTTGCACTCTATCGGTTTGTGCATATTAGGATATTAGGGCAGCAAGTTCACCAGCGTGTTTTCTTGGGCTCCTGTTGCCGTCATGCAAGAACTGAAATGCTGCAAACATGTTGCATGCAAACAGGTAACACCCCCCACCCCTCTTCGGTATGCCACTCACACATTTGCATTTAACACACACTCACCCAGAAACGATCACACTACCTTGTATCTTTGGTCAAAAGGAGTTGATATGCATTACACACATACACATGAACGCATCCCCCCAACACACAGTGATAGGTCTTTTAAAGGGGTGTTTCACACCTCATCGCATTTCAATTAGTAGGTAAGACAGACACACACTCACACACACACACACACACACACACACACATACACATACATGCACAGGGAGCTTGACAGTCTGTCCGTTGGGTGAAGAAGATTCATTTGGATTCTCATCTCTTCTCCTCCCTCTTCCCTTCTGTACGTGCCCTTTCTTTTCATTCTTCCTCTTCCTCTGCCCACCTCCCCCCTCTATATTCACTTTCTTTTCTCCCTCTTCCCCCCCCTCAGTCTCTCTGTCTTTCTCTCCATATCAACGTGAGTGACAGTGGTTTGACCTCCCAGCTTGTCAGGGGAGGCTGTTGCACAGACGGCCTGAATAGAGGAGTCTTTCCCGGGGTGCAAGTCTGCCGAAAGGCTGCGAGGAGTTGAAGTCCAGCAGCCACCTTTATTTCTCAGAGTGCAGATAATAATGCTGCAGACCTGTCAATGAGACGATTTAGTTCTAAAGTTACAAAATAAGTTATCATCAAAAGTTATTTTTCAAATCATGATTTCAAATTTGACAATGTTTAATCTCAGAATTTGCACCAGATGTCGTACGTTCTGTTGAGAAAAGACTGAAACAGCAGAGGCAGAAAACAGAATAAGCTACCAAATGATTTGTCAACAAACCAAAAAAATACCATGTGTAGCTGTCACCTGCAGATTTATGTGTTGCATCGTGCATTTCTCAAGCATGAGGGTTTAATATTTGTAAAATCTATATTTCTCTGTGTTTGATGTTTGCAGACTGTCTGAATCGACTGCTGCTGGGGTGATGTGTTTAACAGGCCAACTCACCTGGTTTCCTTTTATAAAACAAGGTTTGGATTGTTGCAGAACATAAAATAAGTGCTGTGAAAATATGTTATGATACTTTGGCATTGATGTTTTCAGCACGGTAAGTGTAAAAAAAAAAAAAAAAATGTTTGAAGTTTAAGGAGAATGTTGAATCAAAAACCACATCAACAACATGGCCAACGGCATTCCAGTTTGTGACTGATTAAGCGTGTGCATTCCTTCTACTGAAGGCTTTTTTTTTTTTTTTTGGAGACAAGACAGAGTTACGAGATTGACTTACAAAGAGGAAAGTTTTAGGTACAATCTTTTGAACCCGTTTATAAACAAATCAATCCTGAGAGTCGCCACCTATTTGCCTCCAGATTTTCAAGCTTAGTTTATCCTCAAATGTAAATTCTACAAATACTAAATCACTACATGGCTGTAACATGGGATACTTGTTAGCACTTCTGCCTCACAGCCACCCAAAGTTTGCATGTTCTCCTTCTTTGGCTTTCTGCTTCATATGGATGCTTCACTGTTTCCATATGTTGTGTTGAGAGCAATATTCTTACAGCTGACCAAAAAGTACTCATATGTCAGATAGTTTGATCATCTCTGTCTTCTGCCTCTAATGTTCATCCTCACACTGCGGCTTGACTTTATTGGGAAACTCCTAAGTAATCATTTCAGCTCGGTCTGCAATATTTCTCAACCCTCTGGGGGGGAAAAAAAACTCTCATCCCCCAGCGTAACTGCTGGCAGGCGAGCAGCCGGACAGTAAAGTGTGCAAAAGCAGATCAGCGCTGTCGGTCGGGTGTTTTACGACTGACGTGCAGGTAAGAGGAAACAGACAAAGGTCGTGCAGAGGTCGAGCGGGGGTGCAGGTGCTGTATTACAGTGAGTGTGCATGTGTGAAAGATGAACAGGCAGCGGCAGAACTGGGAATAAATTGAATTCTTTCCAACTGGGAAACTATTGTCTGTTCATCTCCTCTAAAACACACAAACACACAAACACACACACACACACGCATGCACGCACACACACACACACAACACAGGTGTTAAGCATGACAGGGAAATTGATTCCACCCTCTACTCAATTACACACCACTAACCCTCTCTTCTACTCCGTCCTTCCTCTCTTATCTCCAAGCCGCCATCCTCTCTTTCTTCATCCTCCAGTTTATACTTTTACAGACTTCCCTGTGATGCCCGACTCTCTACAGGTGCAACCAACAGTGTCACAGCTCTTAAAGGACATTCATCGCTACACTTGAGGCCACAAAATGTTTATTTGCTTCACTATATTACAACAAATGGGAATGAATGTCAGGGTCCTGTGTGCTGCCGCAGATTGGATGCATTTACAGGACTTTCCAGGCAGATGCATCATGTGAAACCCTGCTCTGTTGCTTCTCACGCCCACACAGATTTATTATGTTTTTGAGACAGGGGAGAAAGAAAAAAAACACCATTTATGGGTGATAATGTTTTTTTCTGTAATCTCTCTCTTTCTCTAATGTGTCTTTTATTGCACTAGTACAGAACAAAGCCCTCAGGCACTTCACACACACACACACACACACACACACACACACACACACACACACACACACACAGGACATATGGAAACAACATGATGTGGTATGTTTAGCTTAATCTTAGCAGACACACAATAAGTAGGCCACGCACACACTTAGAGCAGTCATGTGAACAATGCCAACACATGTACGCACACGTGCACGTACGCACGCGCTCACACACACAGTGCCATGCTGATGCTATGATGCAACTGCAAGTGAAGTTGTAATTTGTTGCCATTGTCATTTGTCTGACCGCTGACAAGTCGCTCATACACAGAGCAATAACTGGTTGTATGTTTTTAACCGGTGTTTTGAGTGAGTAGCTGTATGTCACTGCTGGCCCTCGGCTGCAGAGCAGGCGGACAGACAAAGAAGAAGTACAGGCAGAAAGCAAAGGAGACAGAGAAACCAGACATTGCAAGTAAGGGAAGAGAAAATGGCTGTGCGTGTGTGTGTCTGTGTCTGTCTGTGTGTGTGTGTCTACCCTGTTGCCAGTGCTATTAAAGTTGTATTGCACGGGGCTTTTAAAGCATCGACCATCAGCCAAGTAACTTTAGCTAATAATTTTTTTAAAACCTCTGTGCTTTGTGCATGTCAGGGCTCGCCAATGTGAGTGTGCGTGTGCTTTTTAGGCGGTTTGCATTGTCAGCCTGTATTTGTGTAAGACCTTTCGTCATGTTTTGCAGACCCACATGCATTCATACATGATCCGTTAAGACATTTACTGAAGTCTAGAAAGACCACTAATTTTACATACTCACATCATGTTGCTTTTTCCTTTGTGTAGATGTTTTCTACACAAACATTCGGAATAATGTACAACACAATGAAAGAGACTATGCAAGTGTAAACTTTTCATATCAGCTTTACTGTATTTATATTGTATCATGTTATACTTTCTGATTTATGTTCTCTGTCAGAACTTAATGCTTGTGAAGAAAATGTTATAAAGTAAGATTTCAAAGGGGCACAGGTATTGCCCCTTTCATGGATACAGATTAAAAGTGCCAGAGCCTTTTTTTCAAGCCAGAAGCTTATGGGCCTATTTAGTTGTAAGAAAGTCATTTACATAATCAGCTCTGATTAGACGATTATTTTCTGGGCTACATGATGAAGAAGTTAATTTTCCAAGCAATGTGTTTCCATGCATTTTTTTTCTTATCAAGAGTAAGAAACTCATTAAAGTTACTTTACTATATGTCATATTAATTAGGAAAGTCAGTGACCACAGTATTTTAGACCACAACCGTTTCAGTACTATCAGATTCTTGAAGAGGAAAATGTAACTACAAATGAGGGAGTTTCATCATTGTTATTTTCCAACATCAGTGGGAAAGAATTTTAACCCCTCTTAGATTTCTCACCGAAAACTACCGAGATGTGGGCTGTTTTGAGGTATGTGTGCAGTGTCAAGATTCAAGATGTTTTCATAAAGTGTGGCACAAGTTGGTCTTAGTTGTTCAGTCTCAGTGGTTTGGCTTATAGCATAAATCAAGGTCTTGAAATGTTCAGTAACAACTGTATATTTAACTAAATTGTAAATATAATTTAGCATGCCCAAAATACATTGCATTGCTACATTCAAACGGTTAGACACCAATGAGGGTGGCTGTCGTGCAAGGCCTTTAAGCTCTATTATAGGCAATTTGGGATTCAGTGTCGTGTTCAAGAGTCCTTCGGCTCTTTTGTCCATCTGTCGCTCTGTCCTGTATGTAAGCATGCATACATAAAATCTTATATGTGATACGGATATACCCAAATACGCAGACAACTTTCTGACTCAAGGTGACTCTGCCCAAAAATGAGCAACCACTGCTTTGTCTGTGAGATAAAGAGGAAGACAAAAAGAGGGACTGTAGAGTAGAGCAGAGGAAAAAGAGGAACAGAGAGAAAAGAGAGAGAGAGAGAGCGAGAGAGAGAGAGAGAGAGAGAGAGATGAGCGTATGCAGCAAAACAGAGGACAGACTGGAGTCATTCACTGCTGAAGTCATTTTCTTCCCCTTGAATAATCCTAGTTGTGTCCAAATTTAGTTGGAGGAGATTGAGGAACATCCAGTCCTTCACATCAGACAGAAAGTCATGAAGGACCAACTTACAGTCGACTGAGACTGAATCTGTGCCTTCCTTTGCAAAAAATTATAATAATGTCTTTCCCCTTGTCATTTCATTCAATATATGCTTTTGCCCATCAGTTTTTTTAGACATCATATACGTCATGTGTCTCCACTACATGCTAAACATGAATAAAGTATGAATGATACACTCATAAACAGCGAGCTGGAGCACGTGTGTGACACAAACCGTCTGAAATTTGAGGTCTCCTGATATGGAACCAGCAAAATATGGTGACTACACTAGGATTACAGTTATTCTTTGTATAATATGCTAAAAATGTCTGTCTCTCCTTTGTACATGTCATGGTTTTCACTGTGTATATAGTCAGATTACTGTAACTTTGACATGAGAATAAATAGGTGTCTGTTTCGTTCTACTGCTTCATGAGCAACCCACTTCACATTGGTCTCATACAGAGAGCTCTCCAATTTCACACTAAGATCATGTCTTCCAAGGAAAACCGTGAGTTCCTGGATAGCGAGCTGCAGCAACTTGTTCAGTTAAGTGATAAAGGATGTAGCGGTATGCCTTCAGCTGTAATTTGAGGGAAATGTAGATTTTAGTAAACCGCCAGATGCTGATGTACTTCTGCAGGCAGAGACGCTCCCCAAGGGATTCACTGCAGGTCTGTACGACAGCCATTATGTTTAACTCGTTGGCTGCGAGTATGAGGCTCAGAAATAGAGCCAGTGTATGCAAACTCAAGGATGAGCTTCATCATCTCTGGAGTTATGTCAGAGATGTTATAAACTCTCTGATCCAGGTCTGTCCACCGGAGGAAAAGAGCTCAGAGGGAAAGGTGAAGACATATGAAGAGGAGAAGCAAGAAATAAAAAAGTCAAAATAAAAAAACATAACACCAGCTTCAAACACTGATGTGACTGTCACACAATTTCTTTACAATGCAACCATCATTTATTTTAGAAATACCATATTGATTTTGATACGGAACTGTGATATTTGTGGAAACGACTTCACCCTAAATGACATATACAATCTAAAAGAATTGCACCTCATGTGAAAGGCCACTTTATCTTAGTTGTGCTACAAATTTTCTTTATATTAGCATCTACTGTATAAATTCTTTAATGATGTTGAACATTATATATAGTACTCTAAGTGTATTTAATGTTGAATGTGTGTCCTCCAGATCTCAAACAAACCTGTCATATCAGCTTGTCCTGTTAGTGAAACTTAATCAAAACGTTTCTCTGCTTTACAAAGAGATGGGGGGTGGGAATCCACCAGCTTTTTCTCCAGATATCACATAACCAGCTTGCTGGAAGTACGGAGTACAGTTACACATGATGACCTTGTGGACTTGAAATTCAACATCCTGGACTTTGACGACTGCGTCAAGAAGACTCCCGTTCAAACGGAGCTCACTATACACTGAGGTCAAAATGTGAGTCTGCTCTGGTTGAATCATCTTGGCTTTTTGAAAGATCAAGAGGTTTTGTGTGTTTCAACTGTGAGAGAGAAAACACAGGTGAAACCACACTTGATAAATGTGGACGTTGTGACATCCAGGAAAACCCTGACCATTATCAAAAGTAGAGATTCAGTTAACTTGAACTACACAGAAGTTATTTCATACATAACAATTTAATATGAAGTAAGCTGAGTAGCCACTGAGTACACCCACAATTTGAAACAATCGAGCTAGGAGATCTTTTAGTGTCGAATGGAGTAATGTCTGATTCAGCCAAGTTGTCCTGTGGGGTACCTCAGGGATGTGTTCTGGGTCGGATTCTCTTCTTGTTGTATATAATCCCTCTTGGCCAAATCATTATACATTGCAAAGCAATTTTTTTTTTCATCATCTCTACGCCGACAACATCCTGATATATTGTTCTTTCAAAGATTTGAATTTAATAAATTTGCTGGTTTCAAAATCAAGCACATCAGCAGTTTAGGGTCCTCAGATAACTACAGTCTCTACATTTTGGGTGTTCTTTTTGACAATTTGATATAATTTGAACTTCACTCCAAACAGCTGGTTTGAATCACCATCCATCTATTTACAATCCCGCTCAACCTGTTCAGGGTCTCAGGGCGCTGGAGCCGATCCAAGCTCACTATGGGCGAGGGCAGGATACACCCTGGACAGGTCGCCAGTCTATCAATACATATGCATGTATATGTACAACTGTACAGCACACAGATATTTTTCCTTCTTGTTCACCCATTATTCACATTAGCCCTCAGATATGCAAACGAAGCGGAAGGAATAAACTTAGTTCTGACGCTTATTCATGCATTAACAACCTGTAGACATTGACAGTTACTTACACAGTCAAAACACATTTCCCACAAAAATCAGTGCCCATTCTCTGTTATTAAATGGTTTCCTTCCTCAAAGGCAAGCACAGCAGGTAGCACGAGATCTAATTAGGTAGTTAGTCTTTGGTTGACTGGGTAAAGACTCCATCCAAAACAAATGGAAGATCTTAGTTTGTGGCATTTGACTGATGGAGACAAAGCATTTGTGGCTGGAACAGTGGGTGAGAGCATAGTGTTGATGAATCATCTGCTAAATACAGCAAGTTTTTTTTTTCTGATTCAGCAGATTCTAAAGAGGTACTCATAAAAACTAAGAGTCAGTGGAGAAGAATGGTCTGTAATCAAACTGATTTCATCAAACTACTTGAACTTATTTACTGAGGTCATTCTGCTTGTTTTCAAGTCGCTGGCTCGCTAATCTGTCTTGAAGGCAAAACAACTCAGAGTGAGATGTCAAAACATTCAGACACACAGTGTGAGCTGAATATTCAAAAGGGAAATACTTCCGTTTTTTTTTCCTTTTTGTCACCCCACGAGCAAAAACAGTGACTATAAATAACTTGTGGCTGATGGAGTTGTTCATCAATACAAATAACTGAAAGACATGCTGAGTTTTATAAGTTTCTGAAAGTCAATTGTTCAAATGTTCTTGTTCAAATTTTACTGCAGTCAATTTTATTTGTTCACAAACAAATACAATTATTTATATACATCGGTATCATAAACCATTATACAAACATTTTCTTTTTCGAGCTTAGTAGCAATCAAATGCTGTGGAGCAATTGGAGTGTTTTATTTATTCAGTGTAAGTTTTCACTGAACGCAGATTATCTTGACAAGTATTGGGCCCCTGAAGCTCGATGTAATGCAGCTCGAGAAACTATGCAAGAAGACACAACGAGGTTCTGACATCACATATGCAGCAGTAACAAAAGTCCTTCAAACTGAGTTCATGTTTCCAGACAGAAAAAAACAAATGCACAAAATAAAGCAAACTACAAAACAAATACCAAATGTAATGTGAAGAAATGAGTTATGAGTGATTAGTGAAGTGAAAACATATGTTTTAGTTAGACATTTTAGAAAGACAGCAACATTCTGTTAAAATAATGTAAGAAAAGATATATACCTGTGAAAAATGTTTTCAAATGGAATTTTGAAGCACTTGTTCAAATAGTTCCATAAAACAAAAAGGTCAAATTCAAAAATATTGATGTGGAAGCATGAAGCAACACTTAATGCACCAGATATCCCAAAACATATTCAAGAAACACTCTTTAAACTCCTTAAAATCTATGTCCATTAATGTTTCAGTGATATTTGAATGCCTTCATATACAGATATTTGGTAAAACTCTAAATATCTCATAGAGACAATCACTTGCACACTAACAGGTGGATTCAGTGTCTTTGCCTCAAACACTTTTATACAAAACTCGAGTGAGATGGGGATCAAAACACAACCTTGGAATCGAAAGCCATATTTTAATCTGAATGTTTACACAATAATTAGTGCAGTTCAGCAACTGCACTAATTACAGTTTGATTACTTACAGTTAATCAAACTATTTTGTGATCCCTACCCAGATAAACTCAAATTAGCTCTTGTTGCCTAAAACCAAACACAGATAGATCCCCCAGTACCAATTTGTGCACAATCTATCTATTTAAAAAAACTATGCTGTACAAAATCCCCTTGATTTATTTCTCTTATGTATTTTTTTCGTCATTTACATGTTTCTTTTCTTCACTAATTCTGCTAAATTTTCGAGTAAAGCAAATGGTTTTTTCAGAATTTTATAAAGAGGGCTTTAAACCAAGTACCAACAAGATCTTAAAAGGTCAGTAGAAATGTGAAGGCGTTGAGCAGGTTGAGATTCTGCTGGTCTGTTCCCAGTGGAGAGCTATCATGAAGAGTCAGGCAGCAGAACTTGGAGCAAACTGAAGTTTCCTTCAGGTTTCAGAGGAGGAACCTGAATAGTTCCCTGTTACAGTCAAAGTGAGAGGCAACAAAGGCATGAATCAAATTTTCAGCTGCTGGGATGAAAAGATGGGGCAAATAGACAACCAATATGAAAGAATGCTGTTTCAATTACTTGTTCGATGTGAGGTTCAAGAAGTGAGATTGGCGTGAAAGATTACTCCAAGGTTGTGGATGTGTAGGAGAAGGAGACGGGGAGGAGCTGTCGATGCTGGGAGACTTTACGAGGGACGAAGGCCAATGATGATTAAATCTGATTCATCACAGTTTAGATTGAGGATGTTAGTTGTTATCCATTGTTTGATTTCTACTGCACAGTTGGTGCGTGCGGCGTGGGCGGAGGTGGAAATGGAAATGATGGAGACATACAGTTGAATGTCATCAGCGTAAAAGATGGAAATTATTGTTGTGGATGATCATGTTGAGGGAGAAGGATAAAAAGGACCAAGCTCTGAATCTCGAGGGACGTTGTGGGAGCGTGGGGAAGTGGAGGAAGAGCAGTTATTACCTTGAGGAATTATTGTCTGTTGTAAGGTAGGATTTGAACGAGAGGAGGAGGAGGAGAAAGAGGAGGAGTGATTGATGGTGTCAAAGGCTGAGGAGAGTTCTAATTAAGAATAAAAACTAGTATCAAAGACACACACGCGTATCATTGCCTCCTGCACCTCATGAAACAAGTAAAATACTTTTCTTTCACAGGTACAAACATTTTTTCAATCATCTTATAAAACCATTTGGAAAAAAAAATCATATTCATAGATACCATCCTTACTTCTGTACCCGAGCTATCTGCCCCCAAACTCAATATTAGTCAGGAAAGATTGTTGCCATAAATTTCATTTATTGCAATAAAATGGAAATAGAGTCCTATTTGTCATGTGCGGCTCTCAGTTTCTCCCTCTCTCAATAATGTTTCCTGTGTGAGGTTAGACAAGCACATCCTCGATTCACTCAGATTTTGACCGAAACAATTCTCTGCGCATCTTTCAGTCATTATTCCTAAATATGACAGAGGGTTCACGAGCACAGATTTTAACATTCATGAAGGGAAAACAAAGAAACAGGAGCTACAAAGTGTGAGAACTGGAGTATGACTGGACACTAATGAAGATATATGTCACCAATACATACGTTTGCGTGCGTGCGCTCGTGCACACATTAGGAGGGTGAACTTCATTAGGATCTAAATTGCCTCTAAAATAGCCTGATAAATGAAAGTAGAAAAAAAAAATTCCACTTGTCAGTTACAATTTATTCAAATGGTAAAACCTCTATTGCTCCATCATGCGTGTCATGTCTGTGAATCTATTTGATATTACGACATCCCGCTGATTCATAAATTGCCTCCTGATAACAATTTTCTTTATCACTTTGCGAAGACAGTTTAGTTTTTAAAGTGTGCCTAAATAGAGTGCACAAACTATTACCAACCAAACAAAGCGAGAGCAGCACATTTCCCTGCAAAATATTCTCATGTTTGTCCGATCTTGTCACTAAAATGTGGGAATGTGGGAGCTCTCCAGACTTCTGACCTTTGTGTTCAGAACAGCCTGTGGCCAGTCTTGACTCCTTGTGTTCCTCCAACAAAGTTAAGCAGAAACACTGTCACACGTTTTGACCCAGATTCAAACTAGTGTAAAGTCACTTTGAACGAAATACCCACAGCAGTTGGAAGCAAAGACGGTTGACATGTATTAAGATAAGGTAAGCTATGATGAAATGATTTCCTCAGTTTAGTTGAACGGTGAATGGAATAATCAGCGTCCATGTAAACACTGAATAAAGTGATCAGATTGATGTGTGTTTATATGCAACATGAATCATCCCATCTGAACAATAATTTGTCCCTTGATCTAAACAAATTGTTTTTTTTTGTTACAAGCCAATCAAGCAGAGAGTGTGTATCAATATATCAGTCTGCTATAATTTAAGAAGACATTAACGTTCCATTGTTCTCAAGGGCACGTTGAAGTGGTTTCATTTGTCTCAGAGAAATAAAAGCATGGTACGTAGTGACAACCCAAGGTTGCATATTCTAAACTCCTCACATGCGGAGACAATCATGAATGTATTCTCTCACTTGACTTTTTTTTTTTTTGCACTTTCTGTCTTGCCTTCGAAAAAGAAGGAAAAAAATTACCTTTTAATTAAAGTTGATTTCTTTGGCCTTGGCAGTGTGCAGAAAGGAGCAATGATGAGCGACACAAATGTGCACTTCCAATGAATCTCTTTTTGAGCATGCTGAGCGATTTTACATGTTAATTAAAAGACGGACTCTGGTGCAATATGCGGCGTTGTAAGAGGGGAAAAAGT
>OMNM01066111.1:0-21178 GCA_900302745.1 Parablennius parvicornis | reverse complement strand
CGGAGGGATCGGGGGAAATTTGCACACTTGCATTCATGTGTTCTCCCTTAATAAGTCTGCCACTCGTTTTCGTTCACTCGTGAGCACACGTGTGCACACCAAGCAACGCCCCATTGAGAGCATTTCTCTGGCGTCTGGCAATATTTGCTGTGCTCCAGCTGTTCCAGCACTTAGAGCCCGTGGTGATGAGGGCTATATGAGGAGCCGATTCAACACAGTGCTGCAAAGAAACAATAGCAGCAGTAGGCGAGGAGATGGGGCAAATTAGTAAGAAGGCACGAAAGGGCAGGTAATGAGTAAATAAAGGAAATGAAAGGAAAGCGTTGAAGGACAGAGAAGAGGACGAGAAAGCGAAGAGCTTCACGGGAGTGTGGCTGCAGAAATGATGTGGGGTCATTTCAATTTTTTCTCAATTTTTAGGACAATCATGATAAAAGGTATTTAAAAAAAGAACAGGGTAAATTATTGAAACTCATCTATTGCATTAGTATTTATGTGTATACAAAGTCCTGCAAGTGTATCGGAGAAAAACTGAAATTATTAAAATGTTTTTATCGCAAAACCACAATAGTCAGTTGCAGACTACAAAAATCTACCAAATATTTCAAATTCAAAACAAACAACTAGAACAAGACGAGCTGTTCCTTTCACACATTTGCATTCCAACAGCTGTGAACATAACATGTGAAAGATTTTTTGAAATCCCTAATTAGAGGAATAATACGAGGTAAACTGATTTGTGGAATAAAAAAAAAAATCAAAATCAAAGAGAACAAAATAAGGAATTTTATGAGACGGTAAAAGCAAAGAAGAAACAGAGAACAGAACTGAGTTCAAAGGAAAGGATTTTTTTTTTTTTTTGATGAGCCTCTTGATTAACTTAATATTGTGTAACCAAGAGGCCTGATGGCTCTCTCAGACTGAGTGTGTCCAGTATTTAATTAGATCACAAAGATGCCTGCTACAGCTTCAGCACCCTGAAAGTGTTTATTGGACTATAAAAACTAGTCTTGCATCATCTCAGAAGACAACACACACACACACACACGCACGCACGCACAAATGTACGCACACACGTACGTGTGCTAATATGCTTGTTTGGTGATCAAAGAGTTTGTTGTGCCGAGAAAAAGTCAGTGGAAGTCTCTAATTCTAGTGGGAAACAACAAACCAACTCATACACAACCTCCACTGTAGAGGCAGGTGCGATGACACTACACACAAACTCACAAACACATGGTGTCATACACACATGCAGGCATGTGTAAATAAAAACAGGAGACGAGAAAGCTGCCAGACATGAGCACACCACCCTGACAAGTCACTATGAAACAGGTATGCACGCACACACATACACACACACACACACACACACACAAGCAGGATTTGAAAGCCAAGAGTACCATGTCCTTCCACAGCCACCTGTCAGCAAACACCAAAACAATCTGGTTTCATATCAATCACAAAGTGGATGCACAGGAGTGTTTCCACACCTAGCGGGGGATCTAGACCCACACACAGACAGCACCAGTGTTTCACCCGACGCCGTTTCATGGCAGCTGCATCATTTGAGTGTGAATAGTAAAACCCCGCTAAAACCTTTGGTAATGAAAAGCTGCGTTTCCCTGCTTAGACAAGAGAGAAAGTTTCCATTGAAAACCGCTCTGATGAAACTCTTTGAAACTCTCCGATGTTCCTATAATGTGTGTGTTTAGCCTGTCTTATAAAGCATCCATCCAGTGGATTCAATACTAATGAAAAAATCCTCCGGCTGGCCGGAAAAGCGAACAGCTGCACGCAGAAAGTCGCCCTCGCATGACGGCATGGTGCATTTATTTATTATGAATTGAGTGTCAGAATTTTTAAAATGCAGGTTATGCATGTTCACTTAAATAATGTAGAGAGGGCTTCTGGGTCATGCTGAAGAAATTCCATCAAATACACAAAGAAAATGTTTTTTTTATGCAGTCTGTTTGTGTGTCACCTGAATGTTAAGAAAAATGCTTTTTTCCATCCAATTACACCCAACAAAACAAATATTTTAAGTTCACAGCATAAATATATCCAGACAACTGATTACAACAAATAAACCTGTGAAAGTTCTCTTCTCTCATTGTTTAGTTAAAAATGGTCAAGCTGGCTGTTATTGAGGTTGATATTTTACTGTGAAAGTTGCAGAGAAAGGAAGTAGAAACTTAAAAAAGATAAATACGGTCACATAAATGGAGAAAACATGCGGCTGAATGATTTGAGTTACTTGGGTGGATCAAATGTAATCCCTCCTGTGGATTCCTCAGAATGCTAAAGCTGTGAGTATTATATATTCGGTACAAGTTTTCAAATTTACTCAGATGCTTATTACGGAAGCATCACTGTAGATAGCTATTCTAGTGTGAAATATTTACACTAGAATAGTGATAGGTGCTAAATCTATAAATTAATGATAGACGGTTTTCAATTACTATTTTTCCCATTATAGTTTATTTGAATTCATGTTGAAGAAGTTGATACTATCTAAAGTTGTCACTTCTATTTACAGAGAAATATTGCAGCATTTTGTGGCCAATGAAGGTCAGCCATTCGGCCACTTTACTTGGGCTAAGGTTTGCTGATAAGAGCAGATTAATATCAATACTATTGATCATATCCACAAATTCTGTGGTGTTAAATGGCATCAACAAGTTTCTCCAAAGTCTCTGATGGGATATGACAAATTTGACAGTGTTCAGAGGTACTTTTGTGACTTAAAAGTGAGGCGTTTCCAACGTTTTGGTTAATACTGAAGGTTTCATTATTATCAGTATGCATGTTATCATCTTTGACACAAGGCCGAATGACCGAATCAACTCTGTGCTTACATCTGGTACAATGGTGCTCGCTCTTTCTTATGATATGACTTAAACTAAATGAAAAGAAGAAGAAGAAAAAGAACCTTGAATACTCACAGTTGAGTGGATGCACAGCACAGCCACACTAGAATTTAATTGGCTACTAATTGCCCTTTAGTCTGTTGAGATTCTGCTGTCCTTCGCCTCTATGTTGAGAGTTTCTGGAATTGCTTCCCTAAAAAAGGGAAACAGCCGCAGAGCTGAAATCTGGTTTTATCTGGAACAAAACATTTGCACTCGATCACACACACTGTTTACAACTTGTGTTCTTCAACATGTAGTCGAGAGATTCACTCTGAGGCTCAGTACCGCTGCTGTAATAACTCTCACCGTGGTAGTGCGGTGACAATTACTTCAGTTTTTACTCATCCTTTTAAGCCAGTGTCCAGTAGAAGTCTTAGCAGACACTTAAATTGGCTTTTATGAGCCAGAGAGGATCACTTGTCTGCGAGAGAAGGGTGACTTGATCAGTCCGCTGTTAAAAATGACATTTCCACCACTCCTGCTCCTTCCTTCCTTTCTCTTCCCCACTCATGTCAGCAGAAATGATGGCAATGTGACGTCCTGCCCCGAGTGTAAGAAGCGACCCAATTAGAAACCTCTTGTCCCCTTTTTCTTTGTCATCCTTCACATTATTTTATTGCTTCCTCTACTTTCCCGGGTCTTAGTTTCAGTTTCATTCTTCAGCCACATTTTTACGTATACATATCTCTTGTACCCGCTTTAGTCTGACTTGGGGTGCAGCACACTAACGCAGGATTATTTCTCTTATTCTCTTTCATTTTTCTATCCATTTGTTTCATTCTATCTAGCCCACTCACTCCTTACATTTCCTTGTGCTAGTCTTTGTCTGTTTCTTTCACCCCGTCACCACCCCCCTGTCATCTGATCAGTAAAATTAATGACTTTATTTCCATCAAATCGTCATGGTGATGAATCATGTCGTTAATCATCATATCGCTGGGGTGACGGATCGTGTCATTAATCAGGATTTCTTTTTTTTTTTTTTTTTTTTTTTCCCGGGGATAAAGCAGCATGTTAAAGAAAGCAAACCCACACATTGGTGATTAGCAATTAACACACACACACACACACACACACACACACACACACACACACACACACACACACACTCCTGAGGCACCCTGAAGAGCTGGAGCATAGCCAGGCAGTGACTACTTCACTGTCGGTTTAATCAAACTGTCATTGGTAACATCAGACCATAAACACATGCTTAGCAGTCAGTAAGACAAACATACACCAAACCAAGGAAGAAATATAAACAAATATTTCTTTTCTTATTACAAGCTGGGACTGTTTTGCTTTTTTTTTTTTTTTTTTACTGTTTCATGATGCATGATTCAGGATGAAAGACAAATATTTATTTAAAGGAGAAATTTGATGACTTAGATAAGCGAACAAAGCATCAAAGTCCTACATTTGTAGATTTACTCTAGTGAAAGGTTTATTTTATCAGATATAAATGCCGGGGCTACAAAAATAACTAATCACCAAACCTCATTTTCAAACCAAAATGGTTAATTTTACATAAACTTACTCAAAGTTAATGATCTTTTGCATATGTTTGTTTTTCAAACGTTTTTAAAGCAAAGGTCCATTTAACCAATGAATCACCCATCACCAAAACATTCCAAAACTATTTGAAATTAAAAAAAAATTATAGGCCAACTTAAACTTCATGCTAGAGACGACAGTAGTTATAAAAAAAAAAAAAAAAAAACACTGACTCATCATCGTCTCTGCTTTCATTTCAATGAGATGAATGCTGCTCTTTCAAAGTCTGTTTTTTAATCGGTTGCTTCGTTTCCAGACCAACAAGTGGGGGAAAGAATCCACTGAGACAACTGCTTTAAGTCCTTTGGCTAAAACAGTGACAGTAAATGTATCAGTGTAGTTACAAACAGAGGTTGTATATTGACCATCATGAGCACGTCTATAAATTAGTAGAGTTAATAGATTGCGTGTGTCATTCCGCACACATGTCAGACACAATCAACAGTGTGCCCAGTTAGAAGATCAGCTTCCACATATATTTTACACGAAACTTTAGTGAACCAGGACTTGGATATGAATAAGATATGTCTCTATGACTTAATCATTTTCACAATCTTGTGGATAACCCACATCCACCAGCCCCTCCTCTGGCATCCTAAGCTGTTCCCAGGCCAAACGAGATGTAAAGTCCCTTCATTGAGTTCTGGACCAGAAAATGCCTTTCTGGATACTTTAGTTCTTGCAATCAAGCCTGGTTCTACACCGAATCCCTCATGAATATCTGAACTTCCTAATTTCTACAATGAGAATGAAGACCCTCATTAAGAATTCATATATTCTGCCTGATTCTCTAATCTGGTTATTTTAGTTGCCATCAGAAGCTTGTGATTGCTGCTGTCCACAGCCATGTACTGTACATCATGTGGTAAAAATAGAGGGTTGCTTTAACATTGTTCACATAAAATATTGATTGCAGCCACTTTAAACATTAAAAAATACTTACAGGACGCTGCCGTGGGACTCATTTAATTTAGGACAAGCCGCCACAAGACAATGAGATGGCTTTATTTGACCCAAGTGTTTAGAGCAAGCGCTCATGTCAGCAGAGTCATTATGAAGCGTCGTCGGGCTCCTGCTGCGAAGGGGGGGTGTCAACATATTTCCTGTAATTGCCCCAGGCCTCATCTGGGATGTCCCCTTTGTTATAAGACGTGTCTGATATTTTCATTTGTGGCCTTCTATAAAGTGAACAAGCGAAGAAGCTGATTTGTCACACTGATGGATTCCAACAAAGAAATTAGGCCGGACAGATTGAGACAAAGAGAACTGAGGAGTTAGAGGGATAAATAAAAACAGAAACCAGCAGATCTGTCAAACACACCTTTCATCTGCCCCTCTGTTAGCATCTTCCTGCTTTGTCATCCTCTGTTTTAGTTTGTCTTCCACAAAACTCCTCTAAAAGTGGTAATGGAAGATAAAAAACAAAGTACTTTCGTATCTAAATTGCTGATTAAAATCAAAACAACAGTCTCACACACACACATATGTCTGAAACACACAAGTGCACAGTCTTTCCCTCAACGATCGCAGATGAATTTCATCTGAGATCATTGCTTCATTAGTGAAGCTCTAGTTGTTCAGATTGATTTAATTATCAAATCATCTATGCAGTGTGTGTGTGTGTGTGTGTGTGTGTGTGTGTGTTATTGTGAAAGAGAGAGATTATGCAGTGATCTTGGCTGACATTGATCAGCCTAGTCTAATTGGGAGCATCTAGCCGTGTAATTGATTCTGCTACACTTCACAACTAGATGAGGTTAGCAACATCAACAACACTGATTCACCCCGATGAGCCGAACTACACTGAACTGAACCAAACTGAACTGAGCCACGCCATACCGAGCTAACTAAGTGGCAGAAATGAACTAAATTACTGTAAGCAATCGGATGATGTTGATCTGTTGTTTACTTGCTGCCCCGCCTGGAAAACCACTTTTGTATCAATAAAACACGCACAGCACATGCAGTGTTATTTAAATGACGCTGGTGTATCGACAACCACTTGTTCAAATGCCAAAGTCAGTTGCTGGGAGTGTTTCCCTCTTCTTAGGGTGTTGGGAGTAAATGTACTGTCAAACACAAATTATGTTCGGATATAATTGCCATTGTAAGACAGCAGCAACCTTTTGTAAGACATTTAATAAACTATTAGAGCTCGGGAAAGTGAGGACACCAGTTTGTAAAGTCAGGCTTCTAATAAGAAACTGAGGATTCAGAAATGTAGCTGTAAATCATCCCTACAGTAACGTTGTTATTTCAAAAAATAAAGTTCTCCTTATTACTTGGCTGCAATTTTTAAAAACTTTTTTGTATTTTTTTCATTTAATCTTTACAAGGGACAATCGGATCACAATTTATTTACCTAGTGAAGGTAGCAGCCATTATGCAATCACAAACCCTGAATGCAGGCAGTTGTTGTATGCACAACTTGGAAAAATGTACTTTTAGTTATTTATTTGGAAACATATTTAGTATATTCCACATTTGCTCTTTGATTGTCCTAAAGTAACTGAGGTAAAGTTGTGGAAATATGACAACAATATGATAGGGGCTGCTGATTATTCATTTTTGAATCTGAGAAAATGATGATGATGCATATTGGTTTAGCAATATACATCTCATAATAAAAAATTTTAAAAAGACAGTTTTGCATTTTGGCCCAGTGTTTTTTTAAACTGACAAATATTTGCTTTGAACATGTAGGAAAGAAGAAAAAAGGACAGCAAATTTAATTTACACTTTTCACATAAAAAAGTGAGAGTGACAACACATCCATTTTTAAACACGTGACAAAAGTTAGTCCTCTTTATGGTAATTTTGGCAAAGATCATATGAAATTATGAAACACTGGGAGTCTGTAGTCTATAAGTCCAAAAAACAAAACTTGCAACACTGATTGTTTCAACAACAAAATAAAAAAAACCTACAGAGGATTAAAATGTCTGAAAAAAGAATGTTGATAAATTACACATCGCCAAAAAAGCTCAAATTCAAGTAGGAATGACTGAGGTAATCCCAAACAAGCTCAGTAAATCATGGATGATCTCCAGAAAATAAACAGAGTGAAATAGCTCTCACCAAATCATGAATGTATTTTATAGAATGTCATTAATGTGATCACATTGAGTATGTTAATCCAACCAAACCATCCAAATCTGACTGAGAATGAAAATGGGAACCAAATTACAAAATGTTTAGGTATTATCCTTCCAAATTCTAATAATCTAACCTTGATTTGTAATTATTTTTTCCAATTGAACTGAGCGAAACTGCAATGTGAGATTGCATGAACAAGAATGGGACTGACCAAATGTTCTGGCTCACAGTCCAAAAGCCTAAAAACTGGAATAGAGGACGGACTACATTGGGACAGGACTCTTCATGAGACAGAGTCAACAAAAAAAACATTGACAAAAAGATTAAAGCTGGATTTTTATACCGCCAAAACAAATGAAGGCAAATCTGACATGAAGAAACAATTTTCAGTCGTAGGCGGAGAGCTGATCTCCGTTTGCTGTGATTCATCTGTTAACAGATTAGAATACAACTGGCCCAAGTAGAGTAACTCCTATTCAAGGTGGCACATCTGCTCTGGCCAAAGGAAACTTTCTTTCTACCTTGGCATATTAAGCAACTACAAGTCACTTTTTTTTCTTTTCCCTAAATGGCTTTAATAAATCAGAATGGTCAGAAAATCCATAGCGGGTGCTGGATTTGAGTAAAAATCCAGGAACTGGTAATGTCACAGCACAGACTTCCAAACCGGCACAACATATTCTGGGAAATCTGAGAGGAGGAGTTAACCAACACTGGAGGAAAAATACCAACTCAGCCTCTGTGCTAACAGATCATCCATCATTCTTTACAAATGGGTAATTGTCAAAACATTGTCAAACGAAATCACTTTCAGAGCCTAATTTATAAAGAAAAGGACTGTTTGCACATGCCATCCACATCAATTAGAGAAACAGGAGGTTTTACAAGCATTGATTTGTGTTGTAATGGCTGTAATGATAACAAGTGTGTGAAGCCATACGTTTTTGTAGCTTGTTTTTGGACAGAAACTTCATTTTTAAGTCATTTACTGAGGATTCAAAAGCTGGGATGTTGAATTGGTTCCTGATTCCTCACATATTTCCTTTGAGGCCTGAGTTACATCAAATAACTGGATAGGAAAAAATGAGTCAGCAAAAAAAAAAAAAAAAAAAGAAGAAAATGGCTGGCTGTTTTTTTTTTATTATCTTTATTATTATTTTTCATAAACTACAAACTGATCGTTAGGATTTCAGTGTGACTTTAAACCCAAGTTTATTGCAACTTGCCAGCACTCACATCTGCCTTGCGCATTTAGGCAAAAATGCTGGAATTGCATCGTAGGGATGGGCTGAAACTGCCTTTTCAAGAGTCTGCCATCTTTATGCACCTGGTCAATTTGAATGAAAAATTACCTGGGCAGGAGCTGAGTACACTGGCAGGTCAGCACAACGCAGGGAAAATGGTGTTCACGCAAGTGCCAACTTCACTGTGTGTGTGTGTGTGTGTGTGTGTGTGTGTGTGTGTGAGTGTGTGTAAACCACCGGATCATTGCAGCCCAAGCTAGTTTAACGATTGAACAGGTTGTATGGAGTGAGGTCGTGTACACAAAGCGGAGAACAGAGAGAAACGCATATTGTAAACATACCATATCTTTTTGTATTTAAATCAACTAAGAATGATATAGTTTAGATCGTGTGAATATGTGTTGCGTTGGTTTTTATTTGACACAACTAAAGAGCAAATCTTTTTTCTTCGTAATACTGCTATATGTTAAAACTTTTTAACTTGATCTTTTTGGACCTGAAATCAGCTGAATGAATGAAGAAGTGGCTTTTCGCTCATCCTCCTGACAACAAAATCATTCACAAACTCTCCAGCAACTTACTATAAGTCCTTCTTAAACAATGACTGTGTTGATTAAATAAAAAAATGATGCATTAACATAAAATCAAAGTTATTTGAGATGTCAGTCAGTCAGTTGTTTGAGTTAATTTGTCTTCAAGGTAATTGTTTTACCAAACTCTCACAGATTCCAACTCAACAATAAACCAGGAATATGTGAACATATCATGACATAACTGAAAGTGACATGGTTATGGGAGCGTTGTGTGCTACATTTCAATGTATGAAAAGTGCTCTAAAAATAAAGATTGATCGATTGATTAATTGATTAATAGGGATCCATACAGGAACAGAGTCCTACACAGTATGCGTGAGAGAGGATATCTCCAAGCCTGTGAGTTGTTATTCATCCACGCAGTCTTATTTATTGCCAAGACAACACACTTTACTCTCTCATTGTACCTGAAGACATTGCATACCAGACAGTCAACAGTAAGCAGACAGCCTGACAGCCTAGCATGTGTGTGTGTGTGTGTGTGTGCCTGTGTGTGTGTGTCCTGATAACATCCTGGGTAGACTGGCCTCAAACCGACCGCGGGCAAACTCCACTCTGCTGTTTGATGTGGAGGGCTGGCTCCAGGCAGACCAAGCATTGTGTCCCAAACAATGAACCCCAGACCCACTGAACTATAAACATGTCCCTTTGGGGGCGTTTTCATAGTTTCTCTACAGGAGACACCCAAAGTCAGGAAACCTGACCCTGCTTTTCTAAATTAAGTAACTCTAAAGGCTCAAATGCTGCTGACTGGGCACTCACTGTTGTCTGTCTAAAACTTTAATAAGGTAATAATGTGTTTGGAATGTGGACTGAGCCGCAGGTCCTGGTTGGAGGTCTTGTGATTCAAGACATTTGCAGAAAACAGGGTAGAAAAAGCCCATTTAAAGTGAATTTCTATTCATTTCTTGGCAGCAATCGAATGTCAAAGCCCCTCAGCAAAATATAGTCATGCTTGATGACAGTCTCAGAGCTATCAACAACTTTCCAATGTGATCCACTTTCTAAGAGTGATTTTTGTGAGGTTTCTAAGTTATCAGTTTTTTTCTAAGCAATTGTCACAGTAATGGCCACCTGGACCTGAACTGTGCATGTTTTGTGTCACCTCATCTCATTTCCCTTTTATGAAAGGAGCCCTCTCTCGAAGAGTGTGCTGTATCGGGTGTAAATCTACAACATGTTGAAGTCTTTATGAACCTAAAACTTTGTACATGTGCAAGCATGGAGTGTTTTTATATATAAATATGGAGACAGTATAACACTACAGGTAGATAACTAAACTGATTCCTTTTGATCTCCTGAATTTACATAGGCTAATAATTGTTGAATGATCTTACAACTATATAACCCTAACAACAATATTAATGTACAACAGTTAATTGAAACATTGAATGTTTCAATACAGACTGCTTATTGAGGTTTGAGGTGAACTTGTTAATTTTGTCTAATAATAGACAAAATTGTTTGCTTTTTTTTTGACAAACCAAATAATTTTGTCATGAATTCACACAAACCATATTTTCATTATTTTTTTCTTGAAACCCTATATAAAGTGAATCACCAGATTTATTCATAAAAACAAATGTCACTTCAGAATGCTAATATACACCAAAATGTCCTATAACTGATTCTAATATAATGATATTGGTATTTTTTTTTAAATTCTTCCTAAGTCAAAATAATATAGAATTTAAAATTTAAAAAAAATTACAATTCTGATTAAATGATGTCATTATTTCAGAACAATAGATAGCAGTCAAGAGAGGGAGCTATCACAAAATAGAGAAAAATAGGGTTTTTTTCATGCAAAGAAAGAAAAAATTCCAATAATATTAAAAATGCGTCATTGAATTGTAAGATAATAATTTTCGTTATGTAATAGCTTATCATCGATAAGAAATAACAACAAATTTAGATTTTTCTTTAAAGAACGATACAAGTCTGATCAAATTAAGCTTTTTTTTTTAGAACAACTTATAGAAGCTAAGAGGGGAAACTAGAGAAAAAAACATTTTTCTTTTACTTTGTTTAAAAGATGGAGAAAATAATCCAAGTCACGTCAAGCTATTACGTTTTATAATTGTAAGATCATTATTTTATTGACTGATAGCTGATTCAATATTAAGTGAATAAATCATATTTATGATTTGTGTGCCTTGGTGTGAGTTATATTTCTCTCCTAATCCTGCGGGCTTGGAAATACAACTATTTAAATAATTCGCCTCTGTATGCAGACAAAATGACGCTAAAATAAACGCACTTAATAATTTAAGGGATTTGTTTACGCTGCCCGCCCTCTCCGTGTACCACATGTGCTGCAGTACCACCGCCGGCCAGCTGTGACCGCTGTGGCCACTCGAGCGCCCACTGAGCCGGGGCAGAGTTAGAGTCTGTGATCAGCTGACTGTGATGCTGCTGTCAGGAGACCTCACAAAACTATGAACTCTATCAAGCCATAGAAACACTACAAAACCCCGCTTTCTACTGGTAAGAGCCCCGCTTTTGAAACTCGGGTGAGTGAAACTGTTCAATAAAGCTTTCAATCACATATTCTACTCGTGTTGTGGTTTCTGTCAGCTCGGCTAGCTAAGTGGCTAACGGTAGCTAATCCCTGCTGGATGCAGCTTGACCTTAACATCTTCTCTGACTGCTGCAGTTCATCTACTTCCTTATTTAGTTGGTGATTTCTACTTCTTCAAGCCTGTTAGCAGAAGAGGAGGGAAATATGTTTTCCTTCAATACACCTTCAACAATGAATAGGCTTTTTATTGTTGCTCTGTAAGAGCTGCAAAATATACAGTGTTTATCCACCAGTGGTCTCAATGAACACACCAATAGATTTACGGATAGTCTATTATAGTCTATTTATGCTATTTCTATTGGCATTGTGGCTTTATTTAATGGACCTTACATATGTCCTTTTCATTCAACTCTCCTGTTACTTCATTAAATGTATTTGAATGTATGAATGTATATTCATGTATTTCTGTGATGTGATGTGATGTGATCTGTCAAGTGTCAGCAATCATCAATTAATGATCCATTTTTATCTATATATTCATTTTGAGCTTGTAGTATGAAGTAGGGCTATGTTGGTGTCTTTTCTTCTAAATTGACGATATAATACATAAATGGATGGGATATTAGAAATGCAGAAACTCGACCAGATTGCCTTATATTAACTGGGAATTTATATAAGTATATTTGATGACTGTTGTATGTTTTTTCTTTGTTAGTTGTGTGAAAGCATTTCATCATTTTGTAGCTGTACTCTAATGTGAACGAATGTATGGAACTCAAATTTGTGGTCTGCAAATTTCCTTGTTTGTAAACGATGGTTCTGTTTCTGTTTGCACAGGCAGTGATTCATTTTAGTTTTTTTAACTGAATGTTGAGTTTAATAATAACGCTGTCCCCTCTCTTGGCTAAATACAGACTTCCTTTTAGTTTTCGTAAGCTGCACCAGTCGTCTAAACATGACAGAGTTTTGGTTGATCTCTGCGCCGGGTGAGAAGACCTGCCAACAAACATGGGACAAAATGATGGCAGCGACCACGCGGACCAACAACCTTTCCACCAACCACAAGTTCAGCATCCCAGACCTCAAAGTAAGCACACAATTGTAGTTCTTCCCTTATCTTCTTCTTTCTACTTCAAAAGTACGTTTATGTACAAGACTAGATTATTAATAAAGTAACTCACCTTGCATATCCACTGTCAAGAATAAGCTGATTGTGTGTAGGGGAAGCAGCGTTTAAACAGATCTGTGGCTTGCATGTTGAAGTTCAGGTGAAGTTGTCCTTAGCAGAGAGGCTTGTCTGGTTGGGTTCCCCTCTGTACTGAACGTGGTGTAACCCCACTGACCTCGCTGCTCTGTGATGTTCTCCTGGAACTGTTAGCATTGCATGAGCGACTCCGGACAAAAAGGCGCCGTCCTAAGCACATAGCCCCCCCCCACAGACGTCACTGCGGACAGACTGAACCCCACATGTCACTCTCTAAACACAAACCTGCTGACCCCACGTTAAAAAAAAAATTTCTGGTGATTTATCTATCTATTCATTTTTTTTTTGTTCATATTTTTGTGTTTGAAAACAGGTTGGGACTCTTGATGTGTTGGTGGGGTTGTCCGATGAACTGGCCAAATTAGATTCCTTTGTTGAAAGGTAAAGTATCCGCTGTGTGCCCGCTTGAGTCAAACATTGCTTTGGTGCCAGAGAAGTCACCCTATTATCAGTCTATGTTTAAATTTAATTTCAAAATAAAGGAACAAATCCCCCCCCTCATGCAGTGATGTAGTCGCTTCACTCTCCTCTAATCTCTTTCCCTACCTTGTAACAGTGAGGAATTTCACAGAGACCTGTGGGTGGAGAGCCTCACAGTCTAAACTTGGCAATTTACAAATGGCTGAAACACCAGCAGCTCTTTCTTCAGTCATATTTATATCAGATGACTTATGAACATATTTGCACATAATTTATCGTCTTTTGGAAATATTGACATCCAAAACTCTCACGGACCCATCACTGCCTGAGCGCCGCTCTGCTTCCTTTGTTGATATTTCTACAACTGTGAGAAAGACCAACTTTACAACATGCTTCTACTTGTTTGCCTAAATCCTGTCTTTTATCTAGTTCCTTTTTGAAGTTCCTGTCTGGCATATCTGAAAATAAATTGCATATATGTTCCTTAAGCATTTACTAGCTTTGTTGTTACTGTCTCTCTTTATATTCATTATTGAGATTTACACAATAATTTACTTTTTTTTACTTTTTATTTTTTTTAGATTTACTTTTACAGTCAACGCTTACCCAGATGTTGCCGTCGGATTTTCCAATGCGCGTTTTTAGTAGTTAAATGTGACTTGGCTCTCAGTCTTTCTCTAGCGTCACTGCAGCTTTGATGCTTCTGAATGGTGTGGTTTAAAAAGCTTGAACCCCTGAAAGTCCGTCATGTTATAAATGGCCTTGTCAGGAGATTACCTTAGCAAGAGTGTGTGAAACTTTTTGATGTGTATGTCTGTTTGTGTTCAGTGGACGAGGGCATGAGGTCGTGGTGGTTGTTGCAGTGCGTGAGTGTGTGGTTTACAGCGGCTTTGTGCCTGAAGTTTGTGTTGGCACGGCGTGTTCTGATGTCTGCTGGGTGTTCACAGTGTGGTGAAGAAGGTGGCTCAGTACATGGCCGACGTGCTGGAGGACAGCCGAGACAAAGTGCAGGAGAACCTGTTGGCCAATGGAGGTAAAGTGAAGAATAGAGTGAGGTTGTGTGTTCGCATTGTGTCTGGATAATATTATATTACTTGGGTTTTTAACAATGTTAATCCAAAATTGAAACTAGCAAACAATTGAGTCATATAGCCCAAATATGCAGGAATTTGTCTTGGAATTACTATTACAAATCCATCCAAAGTGATAGTAATAGTGGTCATTTTTATGTCACTATAATGAGATAATAAGTAGTTTTGGGCCTGATGGGTATTTGTGGTCTGTTTTCTAGTTGATCTGGTCACCTACATTACAAGATTTCAATGGGACATGGCAAAATACCCCATCAAGCAGTCGCTTAAAAACATCTCTGAAATCATCTCAAAGGTATGTCTGCTATTAAGATTGCACATGCTTGTTTTTTTTTATATTGGTATATTTGATAATAACTGTCATCTTTGTATTCTAATGGAGATTAATGAATACTATCTTTACACCAAGTCCGTCCATCCTTCTATTTGTCAGCTCAAATGAATATAGGATTTTTTCTTTTTAATTAATTTCCTCACATATAAACTATGTATACCATATGAAAAATGTTTAAATATTTGTAAGATTTTTATAGATAGAAATACATTTGAGCTCTGGTTCTATAATTAAATAAAAAAAAAGATAAAGAATACAACAAAAACCTTGATAAAATTTTAATTTGTATGTACTCAATCTAAAATATATTCGTTTTTTCAATTGCATTTAATTTAGTTCAATATATGCATAACCTTTGTCGGGTTTTTGCGTTTTTTCTGTGTATTTCTTGGTTTGTGTGAATAATCTAGCATGTTTTTGATGTTTAACAGCAAGTTACCCAGATTGACAATGACTTGAAGAGTCGAGCATCAGCTTACAATAACCTGAAGGGAAATCTGCAGAACTTGGAGAGAAAGAACGCGTGAGTAACCCACATGGACAAAGGTGTAGTATTTCATTAACACCACTGAGTGTTCTAATGAGACTTCCACTATTTGTAAGGTGGAAATTCAGTGGTGTGTTCTTTGAATTTAGTCCGTCTTTGCTCATAGCATCAAGGATTACTGCCCCTGTTTATGTCACTTTTGACCTTGCCGTTTATGCAATTGAAAAGTTTTATCCCTTTATCAAGTGTTTGCTATTGTAACACTGACATCCGCCACTAGGGGGAGCCTGCTGACCAGGAGCCTGGCTGACATCGTCAAGAAGGATGATTTTGTACTAGATTCGGAGTATCTAATCACACTGCTGGTGGTCGTACCAAAGTGAGTATTTAATCTCCTTAATCAAAAGTATCACATGACTGCCATTGTATTGACTGTAATCCGACTTCCTTCTTCTTTCAGGACAGGATACACTGATTGGCAGAAAGTATATGAAACACTCGCTGAGATGGTGGTGCCTCGATCTTCTAAGTTAGTCATGTCGTTCATATAAAATGTATCCGATAATACACTGGTGTTTAAGTGTGATGTTTGTTACACATTATTTAGATTTTGTTTACATTTCCCATTACACAATTATAATCCAACCAAACACTTAATACGTGTGTTTTCTTCCAGTCTGCTTTACGAGGACAATGACAGCGGGCTGTTCAGCGTCACTCTTTTCAGGAAAGCCATCGATGACTTCAAACACAAAGCCAGAGAGAACAAGTGAGAGCTTTTGTCTCTACCAGACACGTACAGCACACCACAAAAAATAAAAGTTAGAGGTTTCTACATGAGAAGACTGCATATTTATAAAGGAGAAAACAAGATGCAGAGATCTGTTTTATTGTTTTCTGACTTAAAGTTTTCACCTTGTAAAATATCACGTAAAAAAGCCCACAGAATTGCAAAAGTCACATTTAACTAGTGACTGATGTGGCTGCTTCTTGTAATGCAAGTCAAACATTTGGAGGCACGTTTGTGAATCAACCACTTGCCTTCTGATTTCAAGATAAATTGTGTTCTTGGGTTTATTGCGGAAGAGGCTGATTTTTTGTCCTTTCTCATTCAAAGGTTCACAGTGAGAGACTTTCAATACAACGAGGAGGAGATGAAGGCAGACAAAGAGGAGATGAACCGGCTCTCCACTGATAAGAAGAAGCAGTTTGTACGTGATGAATAACATTGCATTGTAATTCATTGTAACTTGATTCAGCTAATATGTTCTGTATGAGTTGCGTTATGAAGACGATTGCTTCGATAAGAAGTGAAACCTCTTCAAAACCCAAAGCATGTCCAGTTACCTTCATGAGAAGAACTCTCCTTTAGAGAGTCTGAGATGGGATATTGTTTCCTCCAGTTTCTGTGTGATAAAACTGGAGTGTTTGTTTTTGTCAGAAAACAAAACTAATGACTGTGTGAGGCAGTCTGAAACAGAGCTGCTGTGCCAGCCACACATAGACAGAAACCCCCAACTACACATAAAATCCACTGCAGGAGAAATGGAAAAAAAACCCCAAAAAACCTCAAACTGTTCAGAGAAACAAGTTCTGCATCTGCTTTCAATATGTGCGACCTTTAGAAGCTTCTTTAAGTTGATCTGAAGACTGAAATTATTTACCAATTTACGGCAGCCATGTTGAGGATAAATGTTTGCTGTGATTCCTCTCCGTAGGGTCCACTCGTCCGATGGCTGAAAGTGAACTTCAGTGAAGCCTTCATCGCGTGGATTCACATCAAAGGACTGAGAGTCTTTGTGGAATCTGTCTTACGGTAATTCTCAGACCCCTACATGACTGTAAATATCAATACTTTTCTTTTCTGCTGTCGGTGGTAAAGCCTGCAGCTGCGCTCATTGTTTTCTTGCTGTGTGCTGTTCAGATACGGGCTGCCGGTGAACTTCCAGGCCATGCTGCTGCAGCCCAACAAGAAGACCATGAAGAGGCTGAGGGAGGTTCTCAACGAGCTGTACAAGCATCTGGACAGCAGCGCAGCAGCCATCATTGACGTGAGAAAAACAACATCAGACGCGTGTTTATATGGTAGCTGATGAAGTTAGCATATAAAGTAACCTGCCAGTATGTCATCCCAATCCTACGATAAAGACAAAATCCTCTGTTGTGGATTTTTTTCGAGAGAACATCTTTTCTCTGTATTGAAAAAAATGAGACCACAAAAGAACGCAGTCGAAATCCTCTCAATTTTTATGTTCGGGTTTGCGATGCTCAAAGAAAATGAATGAACAGTTTACTAAAAACAACAACATAAAAGTGTGTGAAGACACTGTGATGAAATCAAAATCAAATGTTTTGTCAATCACTATCATATTATTATTGATGCTCTGCATGATGACTTATGAGAGTCTTAAATGGTTCTCAATCATTTTGCTTAAAATTAGTTGTTCCAGAAATAATGATTTGAGATGTAAAGGTGTTTCTCCTGCTGCGTCCACAATTCCTTCTCCTGCATCAGCTATAACTTATGACAGGTGCTGCATTTCTTAGTTATTGTTGGTTACTGTAGAAGAGATAGTCCAGTAAAAAGAATGTTCTGTAATTATAAGTGCATAAAACTGAGTGGGAGCAACAATTTCTGTTTTATCATTGAAGTTATTTGTGACTATTTCACACTAAAATTAATGTATATTGTATATGTTTTTTTTTTCCTTTTCCAGTCGGCAATGGACATCCCAGGCCTGAACCTGAGCCAGCAGGAGTATTATCCCTACGTCTACTACAAGATTGACTGCAACCTGCTGGATTTCAAAGTGTAACGCCTCTTTCCATTTCTGTCCTGTTGAATGTTGATTAAATTATGTTTCTCCTGGGTCGAACCTCCCCGTCCTGCCGCCCTCACTGCCTTTCTCCTCCTCACCTCCCTCCCTCCACATCAGCTGCTTGAATGACAGTGCTGCATGTTCATTCCTCGTGGTGCAAAAGCTCAAGCTGTCACCACTTGTACAACCAAGGGACAAAAAAAGAGAGAGATTTTAAATATTGTATTTTTTTGTTTTTTTTTTTGTTTTCAAATGTGTCTTTATGTTGAAGCCACAGAGATAATTAGCATTTCTGGATGTGAATCGAATCAGGAGACGTTGATGGAACGCTGTATGTTCGCCGTCATTCCACTTGTGCTCGTGTGTGTTGATTTTGTATCTTCTGTGTCGGTGTTCAGGAATTTGTGTTTACATACGCGTGGTTTCATCACGGTACCCATGGCAACCACATCCAAGCGTGTGCTCTCAAAGGTTCTGGGCGACCCCTGCTGATATTTGTGAGACAGGTGTTACACGAGTGTGTGTTGTCTTCTCGAGTTGTATTTGCTGTCAAAGAGTTCTTTATCAGAGTATTGTGGAAACCGCTGAATAAATCTTATCAAATGAGTGGGAGCTGATTAATAAATGTGAGAAAAAAATACAGTGATTTTTCTCTCTTCATATGGTGCAGGAAAACTTAGGAGGATTAACTGTGACATGCTGTGAATGTCGTATGTTGATGTGCGTACTGGAGACATTATTATTGGGCGGTTGAGTTGTGGCTGTCACAGTGTGTGTGCGTACAAACGTGTGTGTGTGTGCGTGTGTTCTAAAGAGAGACATCCCCTGCAAAGTCTTGTGATGACTCATGATCATCTGTGAAGCCGTGGGCATTTTTAAAGGAGCCTTATCGTTAGTTTTTTTTTCTACAAAAAGCAAGAAAACCTAATACTAACAGCAGAGGGCGCCAAATTGACACCTCCATCCAAATTCTCAAACCCTGCTCCTGATCCTCAGCCTATGCTTTATGTCTCCTTGCTGCAAACCACCTGGTTCCAATGAAGGGCTCCTTACTGGGATTCTTGGTGAAGAGATAATCACTACATTTGAATCCCTCCAGCTCTGTGAAGTGTGATTAGTATAGTTAACAAGTTTTCTATAATTGCTTTTTATTCAATTTAGCGATTTTTGGTGCTGAACCTGATCCCAGCTGGCTCCAAGGGCAGGCAGGATACACTCTGAACATGTAACCAGTTCAGCACCAAAAAAGAAGTCACTCTAATCCAACCTCTAATCCTGGACTTGTACAGGGAGAACATGCAAACTTAACCCCAGCGTTCCAAACTCAAGCCAAACACCCTCTTACTACGAGATGAGAGTGTTAACCACCACACCACCGTAAGGCCTGTCAACAATCGAAAGCATGAAACCACCAATAGAATAGAAACAGAAGAAAACACTACTTAATCGATTGGTTTCATGTATTAAATCTGAATTCTCTACACGTCTCCCAATGTGTAATACATGTTGGGCCAAAATTTTTAATACTCTTGGACTAAGAGAAACATTTGCCATTTACTTTGCACACATAGTGAGTGAAAAAATACAAATGAATAACATGTTTTAAAAAAAACAATTTATAATTGCTCAAAGGTCTAAACTGCATCATGTGGGTGGAGGAAAAGTAAATTAAAGACATTTTCATAAGATCAGCACCGCTTGACCTACTGCCTGCTTTTTTCATTTTACTTTATTGTCAGAAGTGTAAATCTAATAAATATCTTATTTACACATACAACATACATGATTTATACTCTAGAAAGTGGATGTTTAATAAAAGTGTCATTTTAATAGCAAACAGTGACAAAGCCAAATAGAAGCTCAGCATTGTAGAGATTGAACTATGGAAGGAGAGGTGGAGCTCAGGGCTGCATCACTTTACCTGCCTCCTTATCTGTTGACATAGGAATTTTGTGAAAACATAATTTAGATGTTTTCCACTTAATATAGCATTTATAGAAGATTTTTGAAGTATAAAATATGTTGTGAGGTCAGCTGTCTACGGATGGTGGCTCTACAGTGGCTTGTAAAAGTATTCATACCCCTTGAACGTATGTAATAGAACACAACATGCCACAGAATTGTGAAGTGGAAGGAAAATGACACATAGTTTATAGCTTTTTTTTAACAAATAAAAAACTGAAGAGTGCAAAAGTCTTCCTCCTTCATTACTCTGACCCCCCTAAATAAAATCCAGTGCAACCAAGTGTCTTCAAAAGTCACCTTAGTAGTAAATAGAGTCTACCTGTGTGCAATCTAATCTCAGTATAAATCTATTTGCTCTTTTGTAATAATAATTGGCCACTCAATCAAATTATTGTTGCCGGTGTCATTATTTATATGAAAAAAAGAGTGTTTCTTGACAACTCAAGTGTCTTCTGATGCAGGTCTGTTTGCTATTACAGATTAATACTCACCTGTGCTCTGTAATTACATAGTACTTAGGGTTACCCAGAATCCAGCAACAGATTTTTAACAATTCACTCGTTGCAGACATGATGGGAGCAGGAGACTGTCAGATGAAACATCTCTCCATCTCTTCCTTCTTTCTCTCTCTCTCTCTCTCTCTTTGATTTGTGTCTATGCATATATATATATGGTTTTCTGATTTTGTTTCCTATTTAATTTTAGAAGTGATTCATCTTAAAAGCCAGGAATAGCAGGTGCGTGCGTGTGTGTGTGTGTGTGTGTGTGTGTGTGTGTGTGTGTGTGTGTGTGTGTGTGTGTGAGAGAGAGAGAGAGAGAGAGAGAGAGAGAGAGAGAGAGAGAGAGAGAGAGAGAGAGAGAGAGATCATGTGATGGTGGAG
>OMNM01066110.1:0-19157 GCA_900302745.1 Parablennius parvicornis | reverse complement strand
AAAATGATTCGAAATGGACACATTTGGATTAATTCGTGTGACCCTGGCATTCACCCGTGTGTGTGCGTGTGTGTGTGTGTGTGTGTGTGAGAGAGAGAGAGAGAGAGAGAGAGAGAGAGAGAGAGAGAGAGAGAGAGAGAGAGAGAGAGAGAGAGAGAGAGAGATGCATAGGTCAAATGACCCCCCTCCCCCATGATCTTACTGTGTTGGCCTGGGAAAGTGACACACACACATTAATCAGTGGTCTTGCACCATGTAGAAGCAAAGTCCCAGAAGAAGAAATTGACTTTTTTTTTTTTTAACAAGTAAAATTCACAATAACACTGTGTTAAAATGACTGAAGTCTGTGTTTTTCAGACAACTTTATTAAAATGTGACTAGAGACGGGCAATTACAGCAGCAACCTCATTTTGAACTTGTATAAATAAGGCTAATTTCTACGTTATCAATATTATTGATTTATTATCTTTTTTCAGATCATGATGATTAAGGATTCATGTGGTAGGATTAAAACAGAGAAACATCTCTATGTAGCTTCCTGTTATGGAACACAACAATGCAGGACACCCACATTATGCTGCTTGTGGGGACACTTGGCATCAAATTAAAACATTTGTTTTTTTCTTTTTGACATATTATTGAGAGAGCTGGGGAAAGGCAAATTACAGAAAACTATGGATGATCTAAAACACAGCAAATATTGCATTATCTTCACTGTAGTGGGGGGAAACTTGCTCCTCACAATGAAAGAGGCGCAGTGGCAGCTGCAGCAGAGCACGATAACCTCCTTTCATTGTTTGTAACAAAGCATAAGCACCATGTCGACTCAATGTTCGCTCTATATGTGTGTCAGAAGGGCTGGTGGGGGTGCAGGGTAGGAGACTCTGTGGAGGTCAGAGGTTATTTTCCTTACAAACGATGAACACAGCAGTTTACAGGCTCAAAGTCTAAGGACACTAAGTAATTTTCACAACATGGTTACTGGTACAGCACACAGTGAGAGCTTCTGTCATTAACACATGGTGATTTGATCCTGTGAGAATATAAGCCCTGAAGAAAACTGGAAAACTACACAATTTAAGAAAGTTTCACAAGAGAAAAAGTTTGGTTAAAAAAATAGAAGATAATGAAATTATTAGTAGTATGGTATAGGGGTATTGAAAATGTAACCTAGAAAATTAATATGAATTGAAATCTATATTTATCAGAAATTAATTTCTTAGTAATTTCTGTTGTTTTTCGTGTAAATTTTAATAATGTATTAGGATAAGATGTCAATAGAATACTGTAATTTTATAAATATTACAGTGGTAGTATAATTACAAACTTATTAACCTCTCAACTCAATCAGATGTCTTTATGATTTTATGGGTGTTTAGTTTTTTTGTGGTGATTTTACAAGTTCTTTTGATACAACATATTTTAGAAACTTCATTTTATTGTTGTAATATCATCAAATAATGCAGCAAAATTGATAAAATAGCAAATGTTTGACCATAAAAACGTGTCCAAAAGACATTGACAATATAATAGAATTCATGGTATTCATGACATTTTTCTCATTTTATCTGATACATATCTTTGAATATTTTCCTTTTTTAAATATATGAAAAGGATAATTTGTTCAAAAGCAGTATGAGGTGTACGCAGAACGAATAAGCATCAACCATGCATTTGGTGCAATATTATATTTTAACCACACGATGGCAGTGGTGTGTCATTTCAGCTTCACACTCACTGTGAAACTGAGAAGTTGCATCTGTGGAGTTATTTCCAAAGCAGAAATAGCTCACGTACAAATTGAACAATAGATAATCTGAAATTGAAGTCCAATGTGATTATGAATTCTGAATTATCATTCTAAAATAAGAGACTGCTTTTCTCATTTCGATTCAGTTATATCATATGTTGCAGGGAAAGTTTAAATTGAAATATACTAACTTCAGTTTGGATTGACGTTCATATGAGAGTTTCTGGATATTGGTGGGAAATTAAGCTGTATCTTATATTAACATAGCCGATTCACTGATTTAGTCAACAAAAATGGAAAATCTGGACATTTTGCGAGAAAACAGACTTAATTTAAACCAAAGTGAGGGGAGTTGCTATAAGGTTCATGTAAAACCAGCACTCCACTGCTGTTTCTAACAAAATGATAATAAAGTAACTTAAATTAGACGTTAAGTGCTTGTCTTTTCTCATATTACTGCAACACAAATACAGTTGCTTTGGTGATGGTGTCATAGAAAACAGTTGTTTTACTTTATCCTAAATTCTTTCATAGAGCAGCAGTAGTTGCTGGAGTGTCACAGCAGAGGGCGCATTCGGTGGGTGAGTCACAGGAAGGACAAGCTTGACTTCCTCATTTTGTCGCTGGCGCTCACCGAGGAAAGTCGTGTCCGTGTGCTCATTCAATTTATACTTTTTCAGGTATGAATGCCCCCCAAAAGTGTGTTAGTTGGGATGAAATATGATTAATAGGAGAGTGTCTGAGAATTTACATGATGATATGAAGTTACATGATAATATGTTTTCATATATTGTAGTTTTCTCTATTCAAGTTTCTGCTAAGCTGTATTAGCACATGTGCTGAGTTAGTTGTTGAATTGTGATTCTGTTCGGTGATTGTTCTTGAACGTTGTTTGAATGTGCAAAATACAGTTTGTCGCTGGTGTGAACCGAGGAAAGTCGTGTCTGTGTGCTCATTCAATTTATACTTTTTCAGCCCCCCTTGTCGAGGGCCATTACATGAACACGTGCGAACATGGGTTTGGTACTTGAAATGAACATATGATTATGTAAATAACCAAATAAAAAATCCAAACTTTAATTGAAAGTACATAGCACATTAGGTCACTTTAGCAGTCTCAGTTGGCTTTATAAGATCGGTAACATTTACCCACTGACATACAAGATCAGTCAGTTATGGATTCCATGTAAATTGGGATCAGTTTCTTGATCTCTCAACTCTGGAATTAAAAGACGACCTTCAAACCTAACTGAGACACACGTCCAAATGAGTTACAGAGAAGATTAATTCTTAAGGGACTTTTGGGGGCTTTGAACTCAGGTTTTCTGTTTTCTCCACATTTCGAGCTCTCCTATTCAACTATCATCAAGACATGGATAGAGGTTGAACCACAATATTGTTTTTACAAGATCATTGACTTAACACTTAGCCAATAAAATGAGTGTGAATGACGTTATGTTTGGAGAGTTTCTAAGATAAAAAGAACAAAGGTTTGCGTGTTAGGTTTCAAATAATCAAATCAAATTGGTTAAAGATTCTAAATGTTGCCTTGGTTGCAATTAAAAAAAAAAAGGTACAGAAATGGTTTAAATCTCTCAAGTCACTGAGCATTAAACGAGCAAATCATGGTTTTTATGTGTTCAAATCTAAAGTAGAATCTGACGAAAGACAAAGGTAGTGTGTCTTTCGTCCGATTGCGAATTGATTTGTAATGAGTACATTAATAAGCAAACTAGTTTTGATAAAAAAAAGTATCTCCTACACTGCTTCCATCAAACTGAACTATATTGAGTGATTGCTCCTGGTTGTACTCACCCCCTGTATTTTTGCCTCTTTACCTTTGTATAGTACATTTTACCAATCGAGTCGTCTCAACACAATTTACATGCACTGTCACATTCACCCATTCACTTACACAATCTCACACACAGTGGTGATGACTGTTATGCAAAGTGCTTGCATGCTATTGGGAAACAGTCAGGGTTCAGTGCCTTGCCCAAGGACACTTTTACACATGGTAAGTCGAAGAAGAGGGAATCAAACAAGCTTGATCAAGTGAGCCATAGCTTCCCCAGGGAGTTCCTTCTCCTAAATGTCACCAGTGCTTTCTTTCCTCCATTTTATTATTATGTTAAGTGACTTCAGACGACTGCGCTGTAATTGGTGCTACCTAAATAAGACGGAACTGATAGCTGAGACCTTTCAAGCAGAGTCTGAAAATAACGAATGCAAGGAAATTATTACCCGGTTGTTCCTTGAAATCTGAAGTAATTTACATAATTAAACATAACATATATTTGCATAATTCAAAGATGCACCTCTCTCCTCACCTTGGCTTTGTTTGCTGCCACGTAGCCGTGCAGTTTCTCAGCCTTGTAGTACGGTGAGCCATGGGCGGCGAACCATACATTGAGCGCTTTCTCGCCCGGCTGGCCGGCGCTACTCACAGAGAAGATCTGGACTTTCTCTGGCAGAGTCTGCAGGATTTCGGCCAACATTAGACCCAGACGTGAGAAAGGGCTCTCCTCGCCTCCACTACCACTGTTGAAAAACTGCTCCACTGTCAGGTCTGGAAGAAGAAGCACAGTGTTAACAGCTTTTACTTTGTAGCATCTTCAATTAAAACGAAAGTGGGATATAGAGACATATTACTACAAACTGAAAGAAATAAACTACGTGATAGGACACATGAAAAGGAAAGCACAAAGTGTGTTGTGATGAGGAAGAAAAAAACTGGAAAAGCCGAGGGAGACAGAAGAGCAGGATTTCTTTTCCCATCATGCCTCTCTGTGGGCGCTGACGGAGCCTGCGGGAGCTGACAGCAATGAAACTGGGAGCTTACGGCACTCTAGTATATGTAACACCATACCTCATCAATTATAGTCACCATGACAACCACTGAGGGGTGTGCAAAGAGTGTGTCTCGTGTCACTGTTAAGCTGCTACCAAGCATGCTCAAACAGAACCCAGTGTTAGGTTAAAGACGGTTTCCAACAGCGTGGGACTCACTCCTCAGGCGGATGGAGGCTGCGTGCTGCAGTGCATCCTGCGGCAGCTCCGTGATGTCCACCTGGGCTGTGGATGTGACCTCTGGCCAGGCGGGGTCCGAGACGTGCACCTTCAGGTGGTACGATCCGGGGGGAGTTCCCTCCCTGATACTGAGTTGCCCTGAGCTCTGGTTTAGACTGAATAACCTGACACACAGAGCGAGAGAGAGAGAGAGAGAGAGAGAGAGTAGGAAATTCAAGTTAAATTGTGTCCTTTTGATAATTTTTTATTCTGTGTTGAATCATGGACATTTTTAATATACACGCAGAAGTTCGGCTTATCCAACAACCGATACTACTTGCTCTTTAGGAAAGTTTTTAATATATAGAGGGTGTGATTTGCATTATATCCCCTGTATGGTGCCTAAAGCTACTGTACTTCACAAATTAACAGTTCAAAAACAAATGTGTGTAAAATCTAGATAAACCAGATGTGCCACTTATCTCACATTGAGAGTGTAACAGTTGTCTATAAACTCCACACGATGTTTGATTCAGTTGTGACTGTCTTTCATTTACAACATCTCACTCATAAGCAACAGATCACATTATGCTTTTGTCTTTCACTTATTGATTTTTTTTTTGTAATTAGTTCATCTCACAAATGAGAAACTACAACAAGAGATCAAGCACGCTGATGAACATCTTCTCTACCGCCACCTAAAAAAAGATGGCCGTACCATATGGTGATGATAAAAAAAGCACACCAGGTCACATTTATAACAAAGACAATAGAAGTAGAGCTTGTCCTCAACATGTGTGACGACTTGAAGGGTTATGATGTTAAATTCATGTGATCACAACAGAGACCGATAAGCCTGGTGGTGGGAGCAGATCTGCTGGACAGTTTAACATTGAGTGTATTAAATATTGTGATTTCATCTACCTAAAGTATGACTTCTGGCTGTCGCAGAGCTAAAACCTATTTGCAGGTTGTAGTTTTTTTTTCCTCTCACGCTTTGTAAATTATCTATAGCATCAGCAGTTTTCTAGTTTTTTTTTACATAAATAAATAAACAAACACTATGTTGTCAAAACATGTTTATATCTGGTAAACAGCAGTTTCAATGAATCTAAAGTGGATTGAACATAGGTTTGAACTGGTTCATCTACTCCTATTCTTTTTTTCATGCCACCTTAAATCTGTGTAAAACTCCTGCTTATAAAGGACGTATTTCTTCCTGACCAGGGGATCTTTGGCACTTTCTGCTCTGCTGCACCTAAAATCGATCCCGACCTGGTCTGGAGAACGTGCCACTGGCTCGTGTAACTGTTTAACCTCGCAACGCTGCTGTGACCTTTAGCGTTTGGACTAGATGGATTAATTAACCAAAGCTGAACCGAGACTGAAACGATTCCTGGATCGAAATCTGCATTCAACTGCTGCAGTTGAACCTCATTTTACATAGTCTTTTGCAGAAATGCGACATTTTATAGATCGTAAACCCTGTCACACAGCAGTCCACTGACAGAACAGTAATGAGAAGGTATAATATGTGGATCAATTTCGAAACAAATGACTGTTGACTCGGGCGAGATGCTGATATCGTCTCTTCTTGTCTCGTAACATGCTGTGTTGTGTTGACTTCCTGTGACATATTCTTACTGGCCCACCAGTTCTTCATCACCTCACTTGAATAGTTTCGGCTTCTTCTTATTGTCCTCATGATTGTTTCTTTTCTATATGTAAATAAATTTCAACCTAAACCCAATCCATACTGTGAACAAATTCCTACCGGCGGGGCACGGTGATGAGGCGCGGCGGTTCAGGATTGTCTATGGTAATTCTCTCTCTGGTGGTTCCTCTATTCTCGGCCCTTTCTTGTCGTCTCTTGTCGTCCCTCCTTATAGGTATCTCGTTAGAAGGAGAGGTGGCAGGGAGTGCAATCAGGCTCTCCTTTCAATGCGTCCACGTGAAGCCTCGCCTCATCAAACAAAATGACTGCGCCCTCGCTGTGCTTCACTGGGAATTTTCAATACCTCTGGTTATGAAGTATTAATAGCACTGTTCCTGACAAGTCAGATCCCCTTTTCTATCTTTCTCCCCTACCAGTCCTCAGCTCTTTCATTCTCTTTCACACTTTCTTTGTTACTCCCTTCAAACTGCCTGTTCCTCTGTCCCGATTTTCTTTTCTCCTCCATGTCGCACCGCACCTTTGTACTGTCTCTTCCTCTCTATTGTAAATCTGTCACTTCCCGTGCAGCTCTTTTATTTTCCCTCCCTTTCCTCATGCCGTCTCTTGCTGCGTGTCACATGAGAGGGGACACTTTAGGAGAGAATTTTTTTCTCTGTTAGTTCCAACACATCCCGAAACCGCTTTAAATCTGCCATCCTCTGCATGCTTTCATCCAAATCTACTCACAGATATGCCCAACAGAAAAAGTGCTTGTTTATACTGTAGGTGGTCCAGATGACAACACGAGTGTCTCGCTCAGCTTTGAACACTCCTCAGGAAAAGGAACCCTACCTTTTATGTATTCATTTACATGCTGTAGTCATTTCTCTAGAACTGACTCTTGTATAATCTCCCTAGGAGGATGAGTTTTTTTGTCTTATTTACCAAGGTTTTTAATCAAATTGGATTGATTTAGGTTGTGGTGTTTCGGACACTGATTAAAATATTAAGAGAGCTGGAGAATAATTTTATTTTGTGAAGATAATAACTAATTCAAGTTGACTCATACCTCAGATATCTGAGCTATTGTTGTTTATGCAAAAAAAGTAATATAAAACCCCAGACCCCTCACTTTGGTATCTCTAGGATAAAACTATGGGCAACTTTAAGGACTCCAAGTTCTGTTTACAACATGGCTGTGCCCTGTGTGACATATTAGCATAAACAGCATATTAGATTAAAAAACAATAATTATTATAGCACTTTAAAGTTGTTTTATAATTTCAGTGATTCATACATACAGCTTTGCATAACTTGTGGTGTGATATAATTCAAACTGAACTCATACAACTTGTTTTTTTTCTTAAGAAAATGGCGTAGTTGAAAATTAGGAACTTCAAACTCAGAGGCATCTGGAAGGCACAATAAATGTTCTGTAAATTGAAAATGTGGTAGTACTCTAGATCAATCTGTGATCCAGGACCGGAAATCACAGCGTGTTTTGTCTGTTCTGAGATTGTTAAAGAAAACCATATAAATTATAGTTTCTGTCCTCCACAGCAGGCTGTGAAGCATTTTGATTGTTTTATGCAATTATTGTTTTCCAATTATATTTGTCTCTATGGCTGCGATTCATAGCAACTTGCACTGTAGATGTGTTACACTGCTTTTTGCCCCTCTTGCTATGAGGGGGATACATACGCGAGTTCGCCATACTCATAATCAGTGCCACATTACATTAAGTAATGATTATGTCTACCAGTGGGGGCAAGCTGGGTCTCGTTTCTAATAATTTAGTATAATGGCAAGTAAATGCAGGTTTATTTGCAAGTCTAACATTTTCCTGTTTTACTGCAGTATTGCAATTCTGACTGAAATCAGTTGAATGAGTCTAAATGTTGGACATCTGAGAGAATTTTGAACTTTACAGCAGGCGGTCATATCAAGTATCGTCATCGCTGCATTTCTTGTTGCCGTCTCCTCCTTTTCTCCTGCCTCTAACCCATGCTCGTCTTATGCTTGTCCAACTTATTTTTATCATCACCACTCTAAAGTATCATTTGATTTATGGTCTCACTTTGAGATTTACCTCATCACATGAGTGTTTAGCGCTGCCCTACTTAGTTGTCAACCGTATTCTTTCTCTAAACTCTACCTCAGTCGTTCCTCTTTTCTCCTATTGTCACCTTATGGCCTTGATCTCTTTAAACTTTTTTTTCTTACACGTCTGACACTTAAATGTTCATCTCTACTTTCACCTACATCACTCTTCTTTTTGCAGATCATCTTTCAGCCTTTTACAACTTCCCCCCCAGATGAGATGAAAGTACCTTGTGGGTTTGCCTTCAAACCGGTACACTTTCTCACTCCAGTCATCAAGGTCGGGGGATTGAACTTGTCCGAGCACTGTCGTCGGGAGAATACCTGTCAGGAGAGAAGGTAAAAGACATACAAAAAAAAAGAATGTTACCTTTGAAAGGAATTAGTTTGGAGTACAGGAAATCCCTATGGCACAAGCCAAATATTAAGAGTGAAGAGGGAAAAATGTGGAGGCTTCTCCATGGAGATAAGGTAACGGGCAACACCTCATTGGCACGCACGGTCATGGTTTGGCGGCACAGCAGGAAGATGTGCACACATTAGAGCCTCTCGCATAGTGTTTTTTTTTTTCCTCTCTTCACCCCCCCAAAAAAACAGAAAACAGCGCTGTAATCTCTTTAGCCATGAAATCAGCTGTCTTTTAAAAATGCCTCCTGTTTATGTGCCCGTCAAACCTGGGACTTAAGCTGGAGTTAATTGTTTGCTTCATGGCATGTTGTTGGGGTACGTGATGGATTCGTATTAGCGGGTTAATGTACTTTCATGTGGAAAGGCCCTGGAGAGGGAATCCACTAAAAATACATTACAGAAAACCATAGTTTTTCCAGCAAATTACAGCAGGCTGACAGATGGTATGAAATGCTAAATAAGTGATGTGAGTTAGAGCAGGAGGCTGTGAACAGTCGACTGTGACTGGTACAGTAACAACACAGACCACAGAGCACTCAGGAGGTGGAGGGAGGGACACTCGTGTACTCCAAGTTACAGGAGCCCATCTGTGATCAGAAAGAAACCCGTTTCTGGTGAACTGGGAGCTGGGACAATCAATTACGAGTGAGTGACAAATGTTCTCTTTTCCATCTACAACTACAGTAAGGGTGCCCTGGAGCGAGGCACATTAACCTGAACTGCAACAGTGAAGTACAAAGTGCCCGCTTTCACAGACAAATTAAACAAAACAGAAAAGCCCATTCCTCAAGAGAGTAAAATTCATAAAAACACAAACAAATAAAAAAGGAACTCACAAAATAAAAGCAATATACTATAAAAAGAACCTGAACAGAATCCACACGTCTTAAAAAATGTGAATCTGTGAATCTTTGTGTATCTTTGTGTAAACAAACTTTGTGTAAACAAACAAATGTTGCAAAAGGGCTATATCAATGAGCTTTTACTTTACTAGTATTTTACGGTTCACTTTGGTCCTCTCAGTAAATGAGAGAAAAGCCTCGGGCTAATTTCACAAAAGTGATTTGCAGGTACTGCTCGCATGAAAATGGCGGCAACGTTATGTTCCACAAATGATGGTTGCATGCAAATTTTGGGAAAGATTCATGGATGTTACAGAGCATGTGCATGGGTGAAATGAGTAGGTTGTTTACTTTGATGAGTGAAATAGTTACAAAATAAATGACATTTCGTACTGACAAATCACAGGTGGCACGTTGCAGGTTTAGTTAAGTGCACCTCCTGCTTGTTTATTTGAGGCTGTTACAGGACAAAAATGGGAACACTAATCTAAAAGCAAACATGATATATAGTATATATGCAAGATGGAGAAATACTGTATGTCAAACTAATTTTTGTAAAAAATGGACTAAATATATTAATATTTGTCCAATTTTATATTTCTATCAAAAACAAAGTAAATGTTTCTGCAATATTTCTCAAAGGTGTTCAGGAGACCTCAAAATAACGATGACTGTTGCTGAGTGAAGTAAATAAGAAATTAAAGGCTAAAAGACACACCATTACTATAATATTCATTGCATAAGGTTTCATGGTTTAAAGTAGTCATGGACTCAGCTTTTGGTCTGTGACCCACTTGAGGTGGTGCCAAGGAATAAAGTGGGGCTTCGGGCTTTGCCAGCCCTGAGGTTGTTGAATTTAGACCTGCACTAGTAAAAAAAAAAAAAGAAATCGAAAAGAAAAACAAACAAACAAAAAAACAAACCCAAATAACACATTTTTCTGGAACTCAGGGCAGACTGGAGAATTTGTCCATTGCTTTTATTTCAAAGGCTGCTGGTTTTGTATATTGTGAGAGTGGAAGTGTCTACCAGCATTTGGATTCATGGTAATATTTTAACAAATCAGAGATTGGAGAGGGATACTCTACAAAAGTGAAACCTTACCCTCATAACTGTAGACAATGAAGATAGTGTGTCCAGGTGAGTGAGGGTGATCGTTCCTGTCTCCGATGACAACTGTCAGTGTGCTGGTGGAGCTCATTGGAGGAGAGCCGCTGTCAATCATGAGAATTGGGACGCGGTATTCCTTTTGCCGCTCACGATCGAAGGTGTGGAGGGCCGTGATGGAGGCACTGCCATTACGAAAATCAGTCAAGTTGAAGTTAGTGGCATCTGAGGTGAGCAGGAGAAGCCGTATGGAAAACGGACCGCCGTTGGCGGACGTGTCGCGGTCCGTGGCGTAAAGTAGCAGAGAAGTTTCATTCATTCGCACCACCTGGGGTGCTGCCGTGTTCTCCCAGACCACGGGCTTATAAGTCACCTCAAACTCCGGCCCGTTGTCGTTAACGTCCAGTACGGTTACCATAACAATTGCAGTGCCAGTCAGGGGCGGAGTCCCAGCATCTGTTGCAAGAACCATGATCCTGTGCTGGGAGATTTTCTCCCTGTCCAAAGTATTGGCTACAACCACCCAACCAGACTGATCCACCAAGAATTGCCCATAAGGGTCTGATTCTTTGGAAATACTGTAAGTGAAATGCCCATTTTGGCCCGAGTCCAGATCTGAGGCTGTAACCTGCGCAACAATTGTCCCCACAGGCACATCTTCAGACATTGTAGGTGACTCGTAGAACTGTGGAAAAAAAACCGGAGCATGATCGTTGGCGTCCTCCACCTGAACAAGACAGTAGGCGAGGCTGAAGAAATCTGCATCTTCAGCTTTCAGGGTTAAATTGAAAGTCCTCTCATGGGGCTTCTCAAAGTCAACCTCTTTCTTGAGTTTTATCACTCCACGTCTGTTCACTTTGTCTGTCTCCACGAAGAACTTCCTGTCCTCGTCGCCGCCGACAATGCTGAAGGTTACGACAGCGTTCTCCCCCTCATCACCGTCTGTGGCAGAAACTACAAGAACCTCGCTGTTCACTTCGAGGCCCTCGGTCATCTGATAGACACATAAAGGTTAATAATTTACTATTTCTCTAATATTGCTTATGTTAAAACAAATTAAAGGACATGTTGCTGGCTCACCTGAGTGTTGTAGACTCTCTGAGTGAAAACGGGTGGATGGTCATTAACGTCTGAAACCATGATGGTGGCTGTTCCAGTGCCAACCAAATCCCCGCCGTCCCGGGCTTCCACCACCACCAGATATCGGTCTTCTGTCTCCCGATCCAGTGAGCGAAGCACTGTATAAATAGTCCCCGTAGAGGTGTTGATGGAGAACAGGTTGAGGTTGATTTCATTGCGAATGTTCTTGATGATGCTGTAGGTGAGCACAGCATTCTTGCCCTCATTGGGGTCATCGAGGTCCATGGCACGCATCTCCATCACTGAGGTATCTGCAGGTGAATTTTCAGGCACTTGGCCGACAAAACATCCGTCTACTTCCAGAGCAGGGCACGGGAAGAAGGGAGCATTGTCGTTAACGTCTTGGACTTCCAGAAGCACGTCGGCAAATCCTGTGAGGCCAGAACCTCCCTCGTCTGTGGCGAGGACCAGGAACCTCCATGCCGGCCGCTCCTCACGGTCCAGGCGACGCTGAGCATAGATTCTCCCGGTGTACTCATCGATGGTGAACTCACCACCTGCCCCCTGGCCATGGAGGAAGTAGCGTAGAGCAGTTTGATCGGCTTCCTGGTCCGGATCTGTGGCGGAAACCTGCACAAAGACAAAGAAATGAAATGTAAATGAAATGACTGTAAATCCATCACACACATGAACGCACAGTCATAGACATAGTGGCTGCAATGATGATTTTATATCAAACTAAATGTAAGTTTGCTTAGAAGCGGGCAAAGGGATGCCTGTTTTGTTGACCATAATCTGCTTGTTTAAACAGCATGAGGGTTTAATGCCAGCATTCATATTTGTTGTAACGTTAATCAAACCTCAAGCTGCCCAGAGTAAACATTCATTTAAGGACTGTGACATTTCAATAATTTCTTGAGAAGATAGAAATGTAGTGGTCAGTAGACATTCAGTTGCAGGCTCAGAATTTCAGCATGCTTTAAACAAAGTAATTGTTATCTCATCAAATAGTGACTTTAAGCCTATTTTTATTTCTTTTAAACATATTATCAAATCCTGTCTGTAAATTTGCAGTAAATGAAAAGCTTATACAAGATAAACATATACATCAGCATCAACACAACCTGGGCAATATTAAGATTTTTAAAATCTAAAGTATGTAATATGTGAACACATTCTTCATATTTTCAATTGGGCTTCAATTACGCTTTTTTCACATTTATTGTGGTCAAAACAGCCCCCCTGACTTTTCACTCAAGCTCAAAAACATTCTTTCGTCTTTGAAGAAACTATAGTTTTGTTTTTTTTTGTTTTTTTTACACCACAGAGTTTTTTATCAAAAAAAGCTGAATTGTTTCTTCATTATGTACAAATGTCAGGCCCAACAAATAGGACAAGAGGCAGAGAGCTGATTGCCTGCTGCCCCTGCTCCACAGAGGGAGTCCTCAACACAGGAATAAACATTTCTCTGTTGCTTTGTCCTGTGCTAATTAACCTGCCTTCCCGCTATCTCTCTGAACGAGGGGACAGGAGCAACAGCGACGAGACAAGCTCTCACATCTGTCACCGCGACACACAATGCAATTAAAAGTTAATAGACGTCGACAAAAGCAGGAAAAAGTACACTTTTACCCTTTCTTCTCCTCGTTTTCTCACTGGAGGGTTTGTTTACAGAAGCCTTTGAAGTCCCCGCACCTCCCACCCCACCCTGTCGCTGTAGCCTCCCCCATGTTGGCTCTTTGCATTTCCTGACAACGTGACGCAGGTACACAATATTGAAGATGAGCAGTTGCGGCACCACAGAGGAGGCTGCCGCGCAGGTGAAGTAAAAAAATATTCATTTCAAATTGGATTTTCCCCTCTGTTCGCTATCTGCTGAATTGTATTAGTATACGGTGCTGAGAGCGGTGCGCGTTGAGGAAGGGCCCGGCTGCCGTGTGCCAGAAAAAAAACTATTGAGAGCGTTAGAGAGGAACCGAACGCACATCAAATCAATTCCAGAAGGCGAGGGGAAGCAGGCCCGGGTTGAGGACTCGGTGACACATGCCTCTCTGACGGGGATTACTTCCCTGCCCTCCTAGATGTGCTTCCACCTTTTTAATCTGATTTAGCTTGGCGGCACATGCATATTACTGTGAATTACCGGAGATAGGTGTGACGAAAGGTTGATGAAAGCCACGGAGGAAGGAGGTCGACTCTTGACTTCTCTGAGGTAACTTTACGGGTGGAGGGCACTTCCTGTCTGGAGGTTTTCGGCATGTAGTCTCGGGGTCTCTATCAGCTGATGTTGTGTTAAACACCGTCATGCATGTGTGATGTGTTAGCATGTGGACACTGGATCTCCGCGGAGGTGCTGCTTCAGGCTAATTCTCCGCTGTGTCTCCAGCATAACCAATGCTATTAGATTTGTCTGCATTAAATCCAGTACATTTTCACATATTGCTCATATAAACTTTGACTGTTTCACAACAAGCTCCTCTGTGTGGAAGAAGCATTTGGAAGGTGCAACTTTCTCATGTTTACCTTCTAATGAGTTTCATTTGGACTCAGAGGATATTTGATTAGTGTTTATAATACTAGACTTAGTATGACAGTAACAAAATATCCACCAAGCTGTCAGCAAGTTCAGCCATAAATTCTATATCTCTGACTCTGCATTGAAAGATTGTATGTCACATGACTATCACCTATCAACGACTATCAACAAACACAATGTCTACCACTTATTTCAGTAGAGTCAGACCATTTTGTGGATGATATTTTAGCGAAAAGTACAGATGCTTCACTTGAGCACTTGATGTGTATTATATTAACCAGCCAGCCTCCAACCTTTCATGTACAAAACCATCTCATACCACATGACTGCTTCTAATTCAAAATACAAGACAACCTCAAGAATCTATCTGGTTTGAATCCAGGGTTTTCTCTGGGTACTCTGGTTTCATCCAACAGTCTAAAAACATGTGTTTGAGGTTAACTGGTGACTGTAAAATTGGCCCTAGGTGTGAATGCAAGTGTGACTGACTGTCTCTCTGTGTTTGCCTGAAATGGACTGGTAACGTGTCAAAGTTGTAACCTATCTTCACCCATAATCAGCTGAGATCCCTTCCCTTGACCCTGAATCTTAATAAAGTGGCATAAAGGAAGGATGGCTTTAGATGGCTTCAGGAACATTTTAAATGGATGTCACCTCCTAAATATACTGTGCTAATCATTTCCCCATTACTTCAACTACGGAAATTAAAGTTATGTGGTTACACTATTCTTTAATCTGTCTGTTTTAATGTACTGATTTGTCTTTATTTTTAATTTGATGACATGATAATATAATATTGGTTGGGGTGTCAGAGATAAAATTCTATAATACACAAGAGTGAGTGATGTCAGTTTTGATATTTAAATATTGCTAATATTGATTCCAAATGTGTTTATCTTAGGATCAAGTGTCATTTTAAAAGGTTCATATAAAATTTACAAGATCTTTAGGCTACCAACTGGCACTAACTACTTCTTTTCCACTTGTTTTTTTATAGCAATATGAACTCTGGCAGTATAAATGATCTGTTGCATCAAGTTCAATTCATTCTTTTTTTTTAACCGAATTGAACTTTTGATTAGAATAAAATAAAAGAGATGTGGTAATGCCCATGCCAACATTTTCAATCATACAGCCTCAGTCTTACCTCCAGGATGAATACAGGAAGCTGAGTGAGCTCCTCTGTCACAGCGGCATGATATTCGGTCTGGCTGAAAACAGGGGCCTCATCATTGCGGTTGACCACCTGAACCACCACCAGCGTCTCGTTCTCCCACTTCCCATCAGAGGCAACCAACCGGAGCTCGTAGCGTTGCTCCATCTCATAGTCGAGCGGCTGGGCTATGAAAATGGTTCCCACCTCGGGCTCGACATCGAAGGTGCCCATGGTGTTTCCTGACGTGATCTGATAGCGCAGCTTGGCATTGGCACCTGGAGGACACAGAGATCCATATTACCACTTTCAGACTGAACAGAAACAGCTACTAGCTCGGAGTGGGTGCCATGACAGACTCTTCATCAGTTCTACCTCAGAACCTTTAATGGACCAGCTTGCTTTTTCACAAAATTCATTATGTCCTATACGCTCATAATTATCATTTTTGTTTTTTAACCAGTGATGGCAGCAATTGACTGAAACCACAATGACAAGAAAAAGAGGAAAAATATGCTCCACAACAACAACAAAACATGTTCTTTGCAGCCTTTGCTGGCCTTAGCCCACAACTGACTCAAGCTTTCTGTGCAACATGGTTGTCAAATTACCATTTCTATTTCTTCCTGAGAGCTCATCACAGTTCCCTACAACCCTGAAATGATAACCAAACTGTAAAAGGTTACTTTGTCTCCTCACCCTTCTGCTGCTATCTGCTTTACATTCAAATAGTTTCTGTTATGAGCCACTAGAAATAAACCATATTTCCTCTAAACTCCATGTTTTTTTTTTTTTATTCTTTAGGCAAGGACTTCACTTAGTTTGGTCTCTTAGTTCTTTATAACTTTTGTATATGGTTTCAGCTCTGCTGTGTTGCAGCCCGGCATGTTGTTTATCCAGTCTCAAGGAAAATAGAATCTTTGCAAGATCTGGTTCAGACGTTGTCGAACCATAAACCTGCACTCTGGTAGTAGCAGTGTTGTTTTGAGATCAGGTGGAAAATGGGATTGATTACAAAAACATACACACACACGCAGATTAAAGAAAAAAACAGTAACAAGAAGGCACTCCGAGGGCACATAAATCTGCCTGGAAGGACAATTTCCCTTTTTCCAGCTGTGTGCTCCTTATCTGGATGATATCATGGATACTGATTTGATTTCCATAATATGATCTGGATCCATCTCCAAAGTTGATATTTTCTGCCTTGACATATAGCCAACAGCCAATCAAATCTGATTAAATAAAAACTCCAACAATATCCATATAATATTATAAACCCGTTTTTTTCTATTTCTACTCGTCTGACAAATAACATATAAGTTTTTCAATAATCCAACCAATTCAACCAACCAAAGTATATCTTCTAGTTGATGTAAATTATAGTTGCAACAACTATGCAAGCAGAAAGCGGAACCCAGAATAATAATAATGAAAATAGTAGAGTCCTTCTGATTGAAAGCATTAAAAATAACCAGGACAGAGCTGAGCTTCCCTCTTTTGCAAAATGCTACATGAGCTGTCTGTCAGAGCTCCTATTTGGCAAATAAACTTTTTGAATGATATTGGGGTAGATTTTCAGGCAGGGAAAAAAAACAAACATGTTTGATTGGCAGTGGACTCACACACATACAAACACACACTGATCACCCCTTGTGGACAGCAGCAACAGATATCAAATATTTGTGAGAAAAACAGGCATCTTCCTCACAGTGGGGCTCATTAGATGCATCGCTCTCCATCATACTTCCTCTCTCTCTCACGCCAACATACATAATCAGGCTTCCATCACTTAAGAGGACATTGAATTGAAGTAATGTCCTGGACATTTACCATTACTTAAATCTACCCATATACTGAGCTTTAACTCATAAAGGCTATTATTTATGGCGTACAGAATTGCTTTTTTGTCCCCAATTTAAGGTTTGTGGGTAAAGTGTGACATCTCAAAAAAATCACGAGCACAATAAATGGCTGGTCAAACACATATTCATCCTTCTTTCAAGGCAGCAGCACGTAAGGTGAGATATTTCGTCTCTATGGGTCTATTCTCCGATGTATTCGAAGAGCTCAGAAACCCTCTGGCTGAAGCCGTTGGAATCAGATGATTGAATCACCTTGTTTTAAAAAGAAGGAGGAGTGACTCTTGTCTAAACTCTTAACTACACCTCTAAGGGTGAGCTCACATACCTGAGGAGCAAACCTAACTGTATTCGCAACCTTGTTCTCGTGCGCTGGAACAAACATTGACTGGTAAATCCACATCTATGCCTTCAGGCTCAGCTCCCTCTTCACCACAGCGGTCTGCAACAGTGTCTGCGTTACTGCTGCCCGCCCATCTCACGCTCCGGTTTACCGACACTCAGGCAAACAAGATCTCCAGATACTTAAACCCCCCCGCTTAGGGCAAAGACTCCCTTTTAACCCAAAATGTCGACACTTCACAAACTCTGATTTCTCATCTTCACTATATTCTTGTCTTTTTGTCCTCTCTCTCCACCATCTTTGGCTTCACCTTCCCCTTCTTCTTGCCTCTCCTGCTTATTATTTCTTTGTCAATGTTTTTGATGTTGAAGTTTTTAAACAAGTTTGTTGTAAAAGGTAAATAATATTCCAGATGGGAGAGACTTTAAGTTGTTTCTCAAATCTAAACGCAGTTGTCATCACTTAAAGAAAAATATACACGATTAAAACGCAAACTAATCCAGCACAAATTCTCTGAAATGTGCTGAAGTTTAGTGGTTCACTATAGGTCACAGAGAGGGACTGAGGCTTTGACAGCTCTGTGTTGGTGAAAATGCACAATTCAACGCAAACTAATGCTTTTATTTGAAGGCTCCTTCTTTCATATGATGGTGAGAGTGGGTGTGTCCAGCACTATTTGGCTTAACTATAATGTTTTGGCGAATCAGGGAGTAGCAGCGAGTTACACAGCTGTTTTTAAAGGAAATCTGGAGGGATCCATAGGAAGATATCCTTGGTTCGATGTTACGTTAACTTTCATAGAAAAATATTTAATTGTTCATATTCTTTCCAAATTCTTGTCTGAAGTATCTTGTTGAATTTAAGTCCTTCATTTCTTCAACAATACTCCTCTTCTGGGATTTTCAAACCACTCCATGTTATACCCTTGTTAATGTTACTTGGCCTCTACTCACGTCTTCTTGCTTTACCTTTTTCGCTACATCTTTAACACACCTCTTTTTGGTTTCTTACTTCCTTTCTTACTTCCAAATTTTTTGGGGGGATTTTTCATTTGCTTTTCATGTCCCTCTTTTAATTTCTCCTTCATCTCTCCTTTCTTGTCCTCTCATCTTCTCTCCAGATGAAGTGATGAAATGCCAATACACACACACGCACACACACACACACACACACACACACACACACACACACACACACACACACACACAGCTTCTCTTGCTGGTTAAGCAGTTTAAATCAGTGAAGTGTTTCAGAGCACAGCAAGACGCATCCCATCATCAATCACACCAAAGGACACACACACACACACACCA
>OMNM01066109.1:0-13629 GCA_900302745.1 Parablennius parvicornis | reverse complement strand
GTAGCTGCTTGCAAGTAAACTTTCCGCTGTTGGAACAAATCAAATTCACATTTTATACCTATTTATTATTTCTACCTGTATGTTGCAATCTTAAGTTAAATGTTAATTCAATGGAGAAGCGCATTCAATCTAATGCATTGACTATTTCAAAACAAATGTACTGGAAACTCAGAGTAAGTAAATTCAGAGTTCAGGGAAAAACGCAGTTTGTTGAGCCTCTTTTCTGGAATACCCCACTCAACATCCAGTCTGAAGGTCTGTGGATGGTTCAGAAGCGATATGTTTCCTCCTGATCACAACACACCGAGACCTTGTTTAGACCACAATGTTTTCTTGTGAAAACAGAAAACTTTTGTTGTCTTTTGGGTGTCTGCTTACACAGAAACAGTGCTCGGAGCCACTGAAAACATAACGTCTTGAAAACCTTACAACTCAATGTCCGTGGAATCAACTTGGTCTGTCCCTGAATGTCCGTGCACTCCCATTCTGAATGTGAATGTTGATGAGTGTATTGTTCTCTGCAACGTGTGTGTGTGTGGTTTCAGTACAAAAACAACAGTTTTCAGTGTTTCTGCCGTTCCTGTGGACGTTCCTGTGATGCGGTTTCACTTGATGTCAAATGTCATACAAACGGGGCTTAAATCTCACAATGGTGGCGGAACAAATCCTGTAACACTTTATTTTACGACAACAGAAAAATGACAGTGGTTTATTGTTCCATCTGGGTTAATTTCACCATAACTCTTTGTGTTTTTTACAGAATGACTCACAGCTCCTGTGTCACTATTTTGATAAAGGAGGTGGGTATACCTCAGTTATAAGCCACAACATACTGTACTTTACTCTCTGGCTGATTAGAATACTCATTTCCACTAGCATATTGTGAGGAATGATTTGTTGGCGTTTGTTTTTTTTGTTTGCAGCTTCACTGTGGAAACCAAATGGGTGTGAAACCATCAACCCTAACCTGAGCCAAACCAACATCACCTGTCACTGCAACCATGCAACACCATTCGCCGTCCTGCTGGTAACAGCACACACACATCATTGGTTCTGATAGCAACAATCAATAATTAACCTGTTCTTGATGTTCGTTCTGTATATCACAATGTTAATACAGTTGTTCATGCATGAAACTGAGACATTTATTAGTTCAAGAATATAGTTGGATGAGATCCCATAAATAAGTGTTTTGTTCAAGACTTGTTTATACCTAAAGATGTAACTTTAAAAGGAAAGATAAAACAATTAATTCAACTTGCTTTTATTAGTGAATTCAACTCTGCAGGAAAGGTGCACAACTTATACCAGGATGGACATTTATAAGTGAAAATGCATAATTTTTTACATTTTCATTTTGGGAAAGATTTGCTTTTACATGGCAACTTTTTGAAAAGGATGTCCATTTGCTTAGATACAGCAGAAACACTGAAAATGATAGAGCTTGCATGCCACGCCACAAATGTGTACTGTTGGGGGTTTTTTTGGAAATGAAACCACACACACGAGCGTAGAAAACAATACGCTATAGACTAGTGATGGAAATTGGCTTCTCAGATGTTTTTGTTGCTCAAATTAATTTATTACCAAACTATGTATATTGTGTAAAATGAATTACTAATGTAAAAACATTCATTATATCAAATTTTCATTATTTAATTTGATTTATTTAAATAATCATTGAACTGTTATTAAAATGTGTATTATTATATAAGAATATATAATAAAACACAAAAACAAAGACCCATCGCAACAGACAACAAGGTCAAATCTTTGCATGAAAATTTCTAAAAAGGAATTGGCTCCAAATCCGCTCCCAATGACAGGGACTGACTCCTGTCTCCTGGAAAGAGCCGGCTCTAAATGCTAGTTCAATAGTGATGAACACATCTAAAAACATTAACACTGGGAGTACGCAGACATACGTCTGGGCAAACGACCAAGTTGAATACTTGGAAGTTATCATACATTTCAGAATCTTGACATTTGTGTTTAAAACATTGTTTCTTTTTATTGGTCTTATGAGATAATCGAATTTTATGAGACACTGAACTTTAGCTTTTCATTATCTGTAAGCCATAATTATATGGATGACTTAATTTAACTCTACACAAGTTGTGTCAAGCTGCGGAGAGATCATGAGTGAACTAACTTTTTATATAATTAAGTTATTGGTTTTGACTCCATTTAAACTGTTTCCAGGTTTATCTTATTGTACACTGAAATTTGTCTTTTTCTTATGAACTAAATCCTTTATGCTGCTGAGTGAGGTTGAGGTGCAAAATTTTCATATAGAAGCTGCACTCATTCCAAGAAGCATCCCTACAGCATGATGCTGCCACCGCCATGCTTCACTACTTGTAACAATGTGAAGTGTTTTTGCTGAGCATCATGTCCAAAATCTGACTCTGTAAATATATAGGTTTACCTCTATTCCTTTGTTTTTCCAGGTGAGATTACCAATTGCAAACCAAATCCACTGGGAAATACTGTCATACATGAGCTACATAGGCTGTGGTCTGTCAGCTTTCTTCACGGCTCTGTCACTTGTCATTTATATGTTCAGTCGGTAAGTATACGTTACAATTTACCTGTCTAAAAACTGTCCAATATACTAAAACACAAGTGAATGCAAGCAATTAGTCATAAATTAAATTGAAAAAACTGTTCTCAAATAATACATTCTGTAACAAGAGCAACACAATGACATGAATCCACCAGATGAACACCGACAACCACAAAGGGACAATTACAGCAAGTGTCACAAAACAACAAGAAAGACCAAATAAAAATCAGCTTTGTGTGAAAAAAGGACAAGGAACTAACACATAAAGACACAAAACTGCCACGCAGATGGATAGAACAACTACAGAGAGGCTCATAATTCCCACAGAGAATCAAAACAAGTATAAATACATGAAACATTCGTAAAGAGACAGAATAAAAAAAACGTTCATGGTGAAACTCCAACTGACTGACTTCAACGAGACAGAAAAGCATTTATGTATGTATGTATGTATGTATGTATGTATGTATGTGTATTTAGTTGGTTGTGGATTGATTTGTTGGTTGAGTTTTAAATGAATAACAAGTGAATAAATAAACTGAAAGTACAGACTGAAAAGAGACAAAAAAACAACTACAGCCACAAAAAACAAAAATACTGAGTGACCAACTATACACAATATACAACTACAAAGAGGATCAAAACCTTAACCCTTTATCAGCCATCTCTTTATGACTTATCAACTAATCTATATAAGAAGTTAACACTAAAATATATAATTTAAATGTACTTGTAAGTTGATAGTTTCACATTATTTCTTATAATATAAACAATACACCTGTACATCCCAACTGAGAGACAGTAAATGTTTGTAGATTGTAACTGTAAACACAAAACTACTAGTGAGAGTTTCTAATTCATCACATTTATGAGACTATTTTGTAAATAAGACATTATATCGTCGCAAAATAAGACTCAATCATATGTTTAGGAGCTGTTTACACTCCTTGCTGGCAGGTTATTTAGTATAGTTAGATATTTTTAATTTTTGCTTTATTCGGACGCATGGTGGTGGTAATTAGACTCAGGTTGTATTTACATGTAGAGGGCAAAGGTCACAGGAAGAGGAAGGCACAGGTAGAGTGAGGGAAGACAGATAAGGAACAGACCACTTGGACAAATGTACAACTCTCTACAGGAAAATTGCAATTTTCATAATTTGCTTTGACCAAAGAAACCATCAACTAAATGGCAAACTATACTGGAAATTGTGTTTTTACATCTTCGTAATACAAAGAAAAATGTCAGAAAAATGGGACATTGAAAAAATGTCATTATAATTATGTAGACAATTTTGATCAAGTTGCTCAGCGATTTACAACACATTTGCTAGTGAATATTGACCACATTTGGAGCTCTGTCACATATTGTTCACATATTGTACTGAATACTCTGTGGAGGGTAACCGATGTGTCTCCTGTCCTCAGAAAGTACAAACTGGACCACTCCATCTTCATCCACGTGTCTCTGAGCTCTGCCTTGTTCCTTATGAACACCACCTTTCTGTTGACGGAGTGGGGGGCCACAGTTGGGCAGGAGTGGGTGTGTGTGTTTGTGGCAGTTTTCATGCATTACTTTCTGCTCTGCTGTTTCACCTGGATGGCCATAGAAGCACTTCACCTCTACCTGCTGCTCATCAAGGTGTTCAATGCCCACTACAAACACTACCTGCTCAAACTGTCGCTGGGAGGATGGGGTAAGTCCTGGAAGGGCATCTCAAAAGGTCAAACGTTGGCCTCGTTTTACACAACGTTTCAAGTGAAAAGTCAAGGGATTTACATTTTCGTTTCAGAAAAGTTTCACGTTTACACAGCAACATTTTGAAAACAATTTCACAACAACAGCAGATACATTGATAAAGATGTAATGAGCATGCCATTCCCCGAGTTGTTGCTATTATTTGTTTTTGTAATGAAGACTTCCAAGTCCCAGGAGATTATGGACTGGGAGTCACTCTGCGGGAAATGGTTATTGTCCTTCTTCTGCGCATGGGCAAAAGAACTAGTGATTACAACCCAGGTGTTTCCACGGGGACGAAGTCACAGTGTTCTTGAAAAGTTCCATCCTGAGAGTCATTTTCAAAAATTCAAATTTTCAGTGACTCTGAGCAACATTTTTATGTAAACGGTCAACCAGAACACTACGAACATTTTACGTTTTCACTTGAAAATATTGTCGTTTAACTGGACCTTTTTATCAAGAAACTTGGATGATAAGAACGAGAGCTGTTGTCTGCTTTTTTAAATTACAGTGGCTGGTTTCTATCTGACTAAAGATTGTTTCGGCATAAAAAATATAACTTAAGTACTTTAAAGCAAGTGTCAGTCTTGCTGAGCCTGTTTTCAGCATAAAGATATTGTCGTCTCGGCAAGTGCTGAAAAACACAAGAAGTGGGTGGTTACACGGTAAGGAGGAGTACTGGTTTTATCTCTTCCATAAAAAGCAGTTTTCGTCCCATTTAGGCTGAGACTTTTTCAGGTTATAGTAGTTACACTTGTTACAGTATCCGCGTGTGAATGTGTCACTGCTTTTAATTTTTCAGGAATTCCTGCAATAATTGTTTCAGTCTTTTTGGGAGTGAAGGACTTCAAGCAGTTTTATGGACTTACAGAGATCAAGATGGCTGACACCAACCAAACCAGCTCCATGTAAGTACATTGTATTGTTGTAGTACTCCAAACTCGTCTTGAGACTGGTCTCGACCCCTTAAAGTTTTGGTTTTGATGGAATCCACTGTCCTTGGTCTTGGTCTGACTCGGTCTCAGTACACTACGATCTCTTTCATTTTAAATGATTGTATCACAAGGAAAAACACAAGAAAATACATGTTTGAGTCAAAAGGTCCAAGTTCAGTTTACAAAGGTTTTGGACTTTGTTGATGAATAATTGTCATGTTTTAGATTATCTGTCATTGGCTTGAAGAACCAGATGCTCTTCAAATGGAGATCTGATCAACAACTAAAATCTAAGAACTCACGACAACTGCAGTGTAACAAACACTCAACTTGTTGAAGGGATTCAGACTCCACAGTCTGCAAAATGATGGACTGATCTCTCACACAGCGATAAAATGATAGACCGCATCTCAAAGTCCCGGATATCCTCGTGTTAATTTAATACAGTCTGGAGAGACTTTAATTAAAATTATTTTACTGCAATTTATTCATTTACTGCTTTTCAAAAGAAGGAGCATATACAGAAAATAATTTTTATTTTATTTGCTAAAATATGAAAAAACCTTAAGTAAACAGAAGAAATTCTTGCTTTATTTTATCAAAATAAGGTGCAATGTGTTAAACATAGGTATATATGTTCAATGATTTTCCTAAAGTCAGAGGCTGTTGTATTTAATATAACTTCTGCTTGATGCAATGTGCATGAAGTGAAAGTGTTGAAACAAACAAAACAAGTTCTAAAAATAAAAAAACAAGTGTTTCATTTGATTCCATTTTCTACGATGGAATATGCAGAACTAATAGAATGAGGCCAATCGATCTATTGCAGGTTGTGCATCATGTTTCATCACTAAGTAAAGTAATTATTAAAGTAACTAATTACTTTTGATAGTAAGCAATCAGTAAAGTACCTGGATTTCTTTCTCAGATAAGTAATCAGTAACTCGTTACTACTTCTAAGTATGTTGTGATGTGAATTACGGACTTTTTTAGAACTTGTGTTTCTAACTCAACTTTCACCACACAGACAGGTTAGTGTCCTGAATGACTAGGACAGGAGGCTGACAGCTTACAAGAAGATAGAAGTTTATTACAATAAAACAGATCAATCCAAACAGTAAATCGGGGAATAATAAATTGGCTAAGGCTACACAGTGAGCAGATCAATGGGTGCGAAAATGTGCAAATGTACAAATGTTTATTCTGTTAAAATAGACTGTAACAAGGAGCCCATGGGATAAAACTGTAAGCTGACCCAACACACTTCAATCAGATAAAAGACCACCACAAAAGTTTACAAATCACCAATTATAAAATAGCACACCAAAAGGGGTCACGACATAAAATGTCACCTACTCCCAGGCAGCTACTAATCAAAATGCACAATGCCCATTATATATTGCACCTTGCCCATTATCTTAAAACCCCAAAAACAAATACAAAATGAGAAAATAGGTAAACAAAAAGGTCCGCAAAGATTAACTTATGAGGTGGGGAAAAAAAACAAAACAGTGACGGTCATTGCACTTGTAGACGGTCCTATAAACAAACAGGTGTTAAGAAATGTTCGGCTTAACAGAAATCCATCGTACCTTGTTCATTTCATATTCACGCCAGCAGTCTGCTTAATATTGTGATGACTGTCACTACAAAGAAACAAAATACATTTAAACATCATCGTAAAACAAACAGTCATTTTGAAAAATGTAACTGCGCCATTAAGACTTACAGTCTACCTCGCAGTGCTTTGTTCACAGATGGCTGTAGAGATTTGCGTCTCACCCTGTACCTGCCACCTCTGTCAGGGTGTGTGCCAAATGTTTGCGATGAGAGAGAGAGAGAGAGCGAGAGAGAGAGAGAGAGAGAGAGAGAGAGAGAGAGAGAGAGAGAGCGAGAGAGAGACAGAGAGAGCAGAGAGAGAGAGAGAGAGAGAGAGAGAGACCGAGAGAGAGCGAGAGAGAGAGAGAGAGAGAGAGAGAGAGAGAGAGCGAGAGCTGCTTCCGCGCTCCCTTTAAAGTCTTCCCAGGGTCCTAAAGCTATCCTGGTTTCTCTCTCTCTAGTTGTGGAGACTCCCCCAGGGTCCTAAAACCGCTACTTTACAAGTAACTTGACAACCCTTGTTCACGCAAACTCAGTATAGTACCTATATGATCCAGATCCTATTAAATCCCATTGACTTAAGAGGTTGGTGAAAAAAGTTTGACTGTCATGTTGATCTGTGACTAAAATGTAATTTCCACATTTCTAAAAAAAAAAACAAAAACAAACCCAATTCCAAATGTTAGAATGAAACACATTAAGGTGTGACAGTCGTTTGCTTTGCCCTCAGCTGCTGGATCACAGACGACACCTTCTTCTACTCCCTCAACCTACTGTATGTCGTGATCGTGTTCGTCTTCAACTCGGGCATCCTGATGGCTGTGGCCTCCAACATCTGCAGGATGAAACAGGTTCCGAAGAGGAAGGTGAAGGCGGGAGCAGACATGGAGAAGTTCAGTGCATCCTGCAGGAGTGGCCTCAACGTGTTGGGCTTCACCTGCTTCATGGGGACCACCTGGGGTCTGGCTTTTCTTGGCTCTGGATACATGAACTACCCCATTCTCTACCTGTTCTGCATCCTCAACTCCACACAAGGTCTGCTTCCAGCAGTGCTGTGACTCGTTTCCTTTTTGGTTTGTGTCGTTTCTGATTTTAAAGAAACAAAGGAAGGTGTTAAGTTGATCTCCATTTTTCTTTTTTTTTTCCAAGGTTTTTTTATCTTCCTGTGGATCTGCATCTCCACCAAGAAGCAGAGGCAGAGAGACCTGGAGAACAGAATTAGCTCAAGTACTATGAGGACTTCAACTCTTCAAATGTGACTGAGCTTCTTTCTCCACCATTCAGGTGGTTTGATCTCCTCCGATATTTCTCCTCTATATCAGTTAACTCCCAACCTTTTTTTTTTCTGAGGGATTAAAATTTTTACCATTAAACCTCTGCTATAGGTTGATTCAATGTCATTTGAGGCTTGTGAGAATTTATCTGCATAGTGCTTTTTTAAAATTGTTGCTTTCTTTAGCTCAGACTTAGTATTTATATTTCTTCTAGGTTTCCATTGCATTTTGTCAAATCAGTAATCCAAGGTTTCCCTTTAGAAGAGTTAATGTTGGATTATGAGCTGAACTGAGGAAAAGATGATTCTGCAGCAGAATTGATTAGAACACTTGATAAGTTGCATCAATATTATCCATCCAGATCACCTCGTTCCAGGAGTCGTGACTGATGGCTGTTTCAACAGTTCCCAGGTTATTTCTGGTGAATTTGTGAAACTTAAGTTGGCTACAAACAGGATTGGTGACTTTAGAGTCATGAAGATCAATTTCATAAACAAAATCACTTGGGGGGCTTTTGATGTGATATTTCTGATCATCTTCCAAAATCTAGAATATTAAAAAGGATGTAATATTGCCAGATAGGTCAAAGTTTACAAAGTAAAGGTGTTCAAAAAGTCTGCTGTGGATATCACATCATCTTTGATTCAGATTCATGTTGAAAATCCCATAAATGCACATAATCTATGGTCCTTGTTAACGATTTGTAAAGTTGAATACAATGTGTCAATAAACATATTTATGTCCAAGTCAGATTTTATACAAATACATCCACCTATAACGCTTGTCCTTTCGACAGTAAGTTCTATAAATACTGATTCAACAAGCGCTTTGTCAAAATCCGCAGACAAATCCTTTCCGGAAACGTGGTTTTGTATGAGGTTGGTGAGTAAGAGCTCCGATATTTCTGTATCTGGTCTGCTTTAATCTGGGTATCTGTTAAACCACCGTCTAAGTGCCCTGCCTTCCCAATTTTAATATTTGTATAAAGGTTGTCCCCATCAAGACTGAATAGAATAGCTAACTGTGGGATCCTAATGGATTTGATATTGGCTACAAAATGATCGCCATCTGTTGATGTAGCTGGGGTCTATATATTTGACTGTCCTGCACAATTCACTATTGCAATCTGAGACTGATTGTCTGCCTGGTGGGATCTCATATTGTTTTGACCACGAGCCTGGTGCTTCGTGGATTTTTGGCATTAGATAGAATATTGTAACATCTCTGCAGTTGTGTTATATATTCATTGTTCAATGAAGATGTTCAGATGTTCCTATTATTTAGTGTTTTTTAAATTAGGTGAGGTGTTCCACTAACTTTTAGTGTTTGTTTCATGACAGAAACGATAGCTGAGTATTTCTACTTCCATTGGAGTTGTGGGAATTCCTCAAAGTATGTGATAACGCCCACACGACATGCATTTTTGTATGTACATGGGGGCGAGTCTTCTAATGAAATCTGTTTGAATACATGCGTTTGCTCTTGCGGATGGACAGGTTATGCCTGTAAGTAGTATTATTGATATTATTGATACCAATTATTTGTTCGAAATTGTTTCTTTTACTATCCATTAGTGTCTCGAGCCACATTCCACAGTATTATTTTTTATCTTGAATTGTGGATTGTGTAATGCTTGAGATTAGAGGTGGGATGTAATAACGTGTAACTGTTAATCTTGCAGACGGCCAACGTACCTCAAAGTGAAGGGCTATGCTCCCACTACAATCATGAACACATTGAGCAATATGTTTTATAGTAAAACTACCTAGTGACGGTGACCCAAAGAAATACCACAATCTGCTGACAGGTTATCTCATGGGCTACACGTCCGTGATGACAGGTCACCTCTCCGTCCTTTTTTCGTAATTTAAGCTGCCAACTGGAGAGAAATGCGGGCCCCTGGAGCAATGGAAACACCCATCACATTCTGGTAAGTATCTGAAGTATTACTTAGTAGTACTAAGTAGTGATGGCAAAATTAAGCCTCATGAAACACTGTCTTTATCGTCTGAGTCCACAAGATGGCACTATAGATTTTCAGATGAAGGCTGACGGACTGTCTGTGCAACTGCTTTCAAATGTTTGTTGAACAAATAGCAACATCTAGTGGCTTCAGAAAATAAAGACAGTGGTTAACAAAGGCTCAGATGGCCATCATTAAAAGACTGCGAACACTTTACGAGGGAATTTTTTGTTTCATTGAAAGAAATTAGCTGATTGCCTGCACATCATTTCCGAAGGTGAAAGAGCACAAAATTATGGCCTTGTTCACATAAGCTACTGTGACCCCGAATCAGCAGAAGTACCAGTGGCTCACCAAACTGCTGCTTGACTCAGAAGGCCCAACCAAGTATTGAGTGCATCGAAATGAACATACTTTTCAGAAGCCTGATATCCTTTTTTGATTGATCTTATATGATATTATAATTATCTGAGACACTGAATTTTAGGTTTTCATTATCTGTAAGCTATAATCATCAAAATTAAAAGAAATAAAAGCTTGAAATATTTTTCCTCTGGGTGTAATGAATCTATAGAAAATAACAGTTTCACTTTTTGAAACAAATGACGACATTTTAATGATGTACTGTATGCAGGCTGTTGCTGATGTGTTTTTCAACATGCTCTGTTGAGGACACAAATTTGTCACATTAATTTAATGGCCAAAGGTAAATTGATATAACATGGATCATTACTTTGTTACATGTTGGGTTAACAGTTCTGGTGATTCCAAGATTACACAAAGTCTCACAACAAACTAAAACTAAGCAAGTGGAAGTAATGCAGTCACATTTACGTGTGTGCATATTCAGATTTTCCCCAGATAGTTTCCTGGGACAAGTCCAGTCAGTCCATTCCTCTCCACCGTCCACCAGCCGTCTTCGCCTCGTTCCAACACTCGGACCACGCTCCCTCTGCTCACAGACAGTTCATCCTCTTCCTTACCAAGCAATATAGGTAGAGTAAATGTTGGTTATATAGGTCTGGTCACATCTTGTTTAATTATCACAATTCACAGTATCTGTGTTTGACAAAGTTATAAAGTTTAACACGAGTAAGGTATCAAAAGACTCACCTGTGCATTGTACTGATAAAGCACAATAAAGTAGTCTTCCCCAGAAGGAGCTGTGGCTGCTGCTTCTTCTTGCTGGAAGCACGGTAAGGCCGCATATCCTCCGTCTGAATTCTCAACTGAAACCACAAATGATTTCAAATGTATAAAATGTGTTTTTATTTGTGTAAAACTTCACAAAATCCTCTGAAATGAAAATAGTTCTGGACTGTGATCCCATCTATTCCCCATGCTTTATTAAAAATTGTGATTCTGGTACAATTCTGCAATCACCAGCGTCTTACATTCTCCCTCCATACAACTCCACATCAGAATGGGCCCGACAGACAGCTTTTGTTACCAGCACACACAAGCCACAAGTTAGTGAGTGAAACTCCATCATAAGCTTCTCAACCACGGTTTGGATGATAACACGGAAGAAGCTAACAAAAAAATTAATTTACCTTATATTCATTCAAATTATGAAATAAAATAATGGGCTCACCAAACAAAATAAATGAACAAGTTAATCTGAATGTGGAATGTGTGTCATTTCCTTGTGTTCTTATCGACCCTTGGCCAAGGTCAGAATCTCTGATTCCTCTTGTTTTACTCTAAATTTGTTTTTTGGTATTGTAGTTTGCTATTGTATAGCTAAAAATATATTGAGATTTATCAGTTATGACTCAGCCCCCTCATGATTATTTTGAGCAAAATCATTACCTTTTGTCTTGAAAATGATTGGCACTTGTACTGAATCACATGATATTGTACCTAATTTCGGGAGCAGTGGACGTACATTCAAATCAAACTCATCCTTTATAAAAAGAAAAATGAAAAAAGTGGCAATAACATCCCAGAGAAGACTGGTATTGTCATACTTACATTCAACGACAGAAGTCAGTTGGGTTTCAGGATGGTCAGTGAAGATGTTGACAGGATCACCCAGCAGGGAGTCAGAGTACCTGTGCAATGCATAGCAAGTCAGATATTTAGGATAAACACAGTGCTTTTCAGACAACACAATGTTATAGCTGCTGTGTCTGAACTCTGTGTGTAAATACAAATACATGGAGGCACCAGGTGTGCATTCCAGCCATTTAAGATTCTTGGGCAGCCCAGCCCCATTTAATTTCAAGTGAGAAATAGTTATTCTAAATGTTTCTTTATGTTTGCTGCAAATAAACATGTATTAAAATGTCTACAGTGAATCATTTCACAAAAACTGCAGAGGGTACTACTCTCACTATAATCCTGCATGAATAAATACCAAACAGCAGTTGCTTTAATTGGAAAGTTCAAGTTAATATGTTCACCGAGTCTAAACCCATTTGTTTAACCTCAAACCTGTCACTCATTTACAGCCTTGTTTCATTTGAACTTGACTCCCATTGCTACTCGTGTCACACCTTCTTGTCGGGTCTCCTCTTGATTCAAATTGAGCTGGACCATTGCTGTCTCTGAGCGTCACAGCCTGGTTGTAGTTTTCAAATATGATGGGCTCTGTGAGAATGAAAGAGGAGCTGCTCATTCTAAGAGTCCCTGTAAAATGTTTCTGCTCATTTGTAAAGTAAAAGCATAAAATTAGCTGCAATTTTTTTTTTTTTTCCAAGAACATTTGTCTCACTTCTCTCTTCCACTTTGCAGTTTCCACTTACGGAAAATTACAACAAATATCTGAGTAACACATACAACCTGCAGCTAACTGAGGTTGACCTTTTGTGAAGGGAAATAGCATGACAGTTAAATAGACAACAAGCCTAAAAGCAAGAAAACAATGTACAAAAAAATATATATATATACAATAGGGTTAGTGCAGGCAAAACTAAATCTAAGAGGTTGCTACAGTGCATGATGGTGCCTTCAAAAGGCCAATCTCATTATGATTATGCTCAAGGCTGATTATGCTCAAGGGATCGCCTGTTGCGGTTCATAAAGTACAGAAGAATCCTAATTATTAGTGGTTTGATCTCCCATCTCTGTGTTTAAACATGTGAAAGTGTCCCTGGACAAAACTGAACACCTTGAAAGGATGTTGTTTTCTGTAGTGTGTGTATGAGGACAACAGTGTAAAGCACTTTGAGACAGTTGAAGCTGTGAAAAGTTTGCTATTGAATTTAAATCCATTTATCATTAAATTAACATTCTCATACTCAAGGAACCCCAATTGTATTTGGAGGTGAAAAAGGAAAATTAAATATAAACAGGAGACATTAGTATATCATAAAACTGTATGTAAAGGTGAGGGGTTTACCTGGAGGCTTCCCTCCTGTGCTTTTCTTTTCTATGAAGCAGTTGTTGTCTGTGGCGATGTCACAGTGCTCCAGAACCTTCCTCACCTCCTCGTAAGACTGGGTTAAAAAAAGGAGAAAATTACACCGCAAATATATTTGTGCAGACTCTTTGGTGAACTGTGAAAACGAATATTTGTTCAGTTACAAGGCTTTTGTAACAGCTTCACTC
>OMNM01066108.1:0-10641 GCA_900302745.1 Parablennius parvicornis | reverse complement strand
AAGAAAAAAAAAAAAAAAAAAAAAAAAAAAAAAACATGAAAATGTGATAAAGTCTGAGTGGCAAATTAATGCGTAAAAACTGGGAGTCAGATTATTAGATTTTTATCTAAACAAAAGCGTTTTACCAGTAGTATATCAACAATTTCATGTTCAAAATTTGAACGTGAGAAAGGACATTCATAACATTACAAGACTCCAAGATGAATCCTGATTTTCTCTTAAATTTTTACATTTTTATGTTATTAATTACATTTTCACTCATTTTATCCTTGTACTCATTAGTTTTTTATCTTTAACTCACAAATCCATGAATCATGCAATATGTCTTCACTTTCATAATCAGTGTGCATGAAATCTGGTTCGGTCAAAACTTGGGATGCATGATGATATAGGTATAATACGATAATAACAGCATGAGAACAATTTGCAAGAACACACAAAACGTGAAAACTTCAATTAATTTAATAATAATTTCTGTCACAAACACAAATATAGTTTTTCAATACAGTTTTTCAATACAAACTACAAAAAGGGTAAACACCCAGCATTGGTCTTCTGTGACACTCAATACTTAAAAATAGTCTTCTCTCTATAAATAACAGCTGATCCAAACCAAACATTCACATTTATTTCCTCGCTGACTCACCAAATGGGAACATCTGTGAGAAAACGATCTGAATGGCTTTTTTACCACATTCACACTGTTTTTTTTTTAAACAAATGTGCAACATCATCTGGAATGTTTCTATTAAACAGAATTTGATTCCGTCTCTATTTTCTTTGTTGTGTATTGGTTTAGCTGGATCTACAAAGGGGATCAGTTTGAAATGCTTGCATCAATTTTCACAACTATTAAATTCAATCACTCTGCGCTAAAACCGGACCTCCCCTAACAACCGCACAAAGGCAGAAGTCGACTCCACCGAGCCTGCGGCCCGCGTTCTCTTCGAATGTCCACAGAGCCACTGCCAGGCTGTTGCTTAAAACTAAGTCATGGAAAAACATGGATTAAGGCTGCAACAGTCCCCATTCCAGAGTCCTATAGTCATCTGCTTTTAGCTTGATGCTTGTTTCTTGTTCCAGGCTGGTGGTGGTGGCAAAACATTGCAGACAGTAATCACCACTGCTGAATGTTGTCTTTCCTTTCCAGTCGACTGGTCCATTCCCTATTTGTCCTTCTCCTCCTCCTCCTCCTCCTCCTCAGGAAGATGCGGCTCCGGCCCTCATGATCCTGAACAGTGCGTTGACATTATTGCTCTTGATGGCATCTCGACAGGCGGAGATCACTTGGTTGTTTGGTTTACCCACTGAGAAATAGAGATACGCTGCGTTATGATATGGAGACTAACACAACAGATCAGTGTTTGCAAGATTATTTCCACGTTTTGTCTGGAACTGTGAATAAAACTACTATTATCAAGAGTCTAACTGCTTACAGAAAATATTTTAGGAGAGGATTCTTTCTTATCATCTCTCAGCTTAAATAGATGTTGCAGGTTAAAGATTTTGATGTAAAGCTATTTTAAGACAAGTTATAAGACTTTTCACTTCAGATTAGTAGCTTGTGGGATGAGACAGTTCAGCTGTTGCAGCGGAGATCAGATTTTAAAATATATAAGAATGTTACACTGATAGCAGCACAGAGCAGAAGAAAACTCATCATCCTTGACAGTAACAGACAGCTTGACAACTTCTTTTTTTTTTTTTTTTTTTTGTCAATCTCCCTTAAACATTGGTTTGGAGTCACTATCTGATGTTGTTAGTGTGTGTCACACACAAACGTAAACATACCCCGGAGCCGACCCGCCCGCTGTATGCCTTGGTTGACAAACTTGAGACAAGCCTGAAGGGCGTTGTAGTTGTTAGAGCGGATCTTGTATTCGTTGATGAGATCCCGGTTCAGGTCGTACAGCTCTCTGTAACGCTTCTTCATAGTTAACCTACAAAGAAAAGAAAGACAAGAGAAAGACAAAAAAGAAACTACAACCCAAGACAATACTCATGCTTTAAGATTAATTCTAACATGTAATGTGATTTACCAAGCCTTAAAATGTTTATGATCATCTCTGTAAAGCAGCCTTTTAACTGAGCCACATGTGTGATTTAAAAAAAAAAAAAAAAAAATTCAAAATCCAAATAGTTTCTGAAACGCTCTGATATGTTTGACTACTTCCTCCACGAACACATGATATCACATTTCACTTTATTATTTGATCTGAAGCTGAATATGCAACCTATTTGCTTATATTAGTTTTCTAAGGCTTGAATATTTAAAATACTTTCATGACCAGTAATCAGCGAGTGTTTGATAAGAATAATATGATCAGTACTCTTGCCAACATGAAAGATATTTCCACAAAGAAGGATTGAGGTCTGGGGTCTTATCAAAGTCAGTCAAGTCGCCTGGGAGAGGGCGTCTGATGTTGAAAAACCCCAAAGACCACAGATTATGTCACGATGATGTGTCTCAGTGAGTCGAGAAGACGTATCCTTCACCACACACGTTTTGAAGACTCACATGTCGGCCATAAGTCGAGCGTCCTCTGCTTGAACCAGCAGGTTCCTGATGTAGTTGGAGTGGTCGGCCATCGCTGCAGTAAGTTTCTGATGGACAGAATGGAACTCATCCACCTGGAACACACAGGAAAGTAACCATCAATGCAATCAGTGCAATTTAGTAACCAGGCAGAGAAAAGAGTTAAAAAAATTAAAAAAAAAAAAAAAAGCTTCACAATAGCGATTTGAAAAAAATATACTCTTTATGTCATGGAAAAGCCAGTAAGTGCCTGAGAACACACAACAAACTTACCAGACTCTCATAAAGACAAAAGAAAACCATCCATCCACCCTAAAACATCAACATGTGGACAAACACACTCCGAGCTGATAAATCCAAGACAGACAGCGATATGCACTGTAATCAACATACTCTAACATATGTACACAACACAATCTGATCCACCTAAAACAAAACGCGCCCAGCCATGTTTACATAATCCCCTCTTCCAATGAAATAACAAGACAGCAGGCTGTTTCCATCATAACAAAGTGAAGATAAACAGAAGCTGTCCTGGACTTTTAGTGGAATAATCGAATTCAAACCTTAGTGAGTGTAGTGCGTAGTTCCTCAAAGTACGTGGGAAAGTCTGCCTCTGCTGATAGGTCCTCGATTCCCAGGAAGGAGGCCAGTGATTGGACCAGATCTCCTGCTAGGTCGATGTCGTCGGTTTTCAGGGTGATCTGATTGAATAAATTATCATAGGTTAAAACGAAAAAAAATTATCATAGAAAAAACGAAAAAAAGTGACGACATTTGTTGTGTTTGTGTGTACCTGCCCATTGCTGGACATGTTGAAGGACAGCAGCTCGCCTGCCCTCAGTGAAATAAAGGTAACATCAGGGCTTTTGACTTCCTCCGAAAGCAAAAAATTTTGATTCAGCCACATCACCACCTGCAAAGACACACGCGTTCATGAAAACACAAATACGCGCGGATCCCAAGACCGATTTTGAACAATGCGGAATGAAAATGAGTCTCGCCCTTTGCTGCCTGTCGTTGATGCTGAAGGTGACCCTCCCAGCGGGCAGCGCATCTGAGGGGTCCGCCGTGACATCGTACATGGAGAAGCGTGGCAGTTGACGGGTGATCTCAAACACGTGGAACTGCGTGCTGGAGACGGCGAGACGAAAAAATTAGAAGAGTTATTGAAGCTGAAAGAATTCCCTTGTTATTCTTGTTACAGTTTGAAGGCACAGATGCACTTCCTACCTCGTTTTCCCTCCAACAAAAGCTTTGATGTGCAGATCCACCGGGATGTCTTTCGGAGGAACGATGGGGACTCTGACGCAGCCCGACAGATTCTGGGCACTGGGGTGAACAACGTGACTCTCACCCTCGAAGATTCCCTCAGCAAAGATCAGCACTGCTCGAATGATGGTTTCTGGGGAAGTATGGGAGGGGTTGAAGTTTACAAAGCAGAAAAATAATCCAAACGCAACGATTCATCCGCAACTCTACCATTTGGAGTGGAAATGCTGAGCTCTACGTGAGCCTTCTGGCTCTCCGTGGCAGGTCTCACTGACAGCGCCGTCTGGAGCTGAGTGTTGGCCGGTATCACGCCCACCCCGCTGTTTGTGTCCGACACACCCTGAAACAATGAGACCAGCGGATTCTATAATGGACTACGCTTTCGTAAACTGCACATTTATATATATATATTTTTTTAAAAAAAGTATGCCGGAGCTGAACAAAATAAGAAAAAAAATAGAAACAAATAAAATCAGAAGAAAAAAAGTGATATTTTCTCCACAAAATTTTATTCATGAAGAGCACAGGAATTGTCTATCCTCTTAAATAAAAAAATAAATAAATAAACACACACCTTGGCATTCTCTTCATAGTTGCGGAGCTCGAGCAGCAGATTCTGTCTGCGCTGGCTGAGCTCTCGAACCTGGTCTTGTTCAACACTGGAATCCATGAGATTCCCTTTCAGGTCCTTGCTGGCTGGCAGGTAACCGCGAACTACAACATGCAGACATGAGAAACAGTGATACCAATCTTATTGAAAGTTTAAAACCAAACACCTCTCAATCAGATCCAGTAAAATGACATCATAATAACATAAATAAATCAAAATGTGTTCCCTTGTTCGAGTGCAAAGAGTTATGAGGATAACGTGAGAAAGTCTACTTTGTCTCTGAACAAAAATTTGTGCAGGTTTTGATACTATGCCATTGTAAAATATGCATACTGGAACAAAATATGGTAAAGTCTGCATTTCACAACAAATAATCACATATTTGACTTGCTCGAATGCTCCACATCTGCTGAAAGATCTCAAATTAATTTTTTTACAGTGTTTCTCCTCAAACAACTCTTGATGCTTCTCACATCGCAAGACTTAGAGCTTTTATTTCCTCCATCACTCAGCTGGGGTCTTCTTGCTGTTGCAGTAACTTTGAATTATTGTTTACAGTTGCTTTCTGAGCCTAGAATACGCTCACTCCAACACAACCTCACACGGATCGGTAGAACGCACCCTCTCCGTCCACAGAGGCGCAGATGAGTTGTTTCTGTCCATCCAGTCTGTAGTCGCCCTCCACCACTCCGGCCACCGAGGACGAGAAGTTGTCTTTAAAAATGACGTCACCCGTGCGGTCGCTCCGAGCGTCGATCTGAAACCAAAAGCAACAAAGTAGTCAGGACTGATGCCAGACACCGGACCCGCAGAGACGTTCAGTACAATAATCCAATCGTGACATTCTATTCTGACCTTTCCACTGGACCAGCCTGTGATGAGCTCCACAACTCCGTCAGCGTTCAAGTCAAAGGCGTGGATGCTCATTGCATGATTTTTAGACTGATCGAGAGGAGAATAATGTTCAAATGACAGAAAATGCTGACATTATACCGATGTACGATAGTGGTACCTTGATTCTCCAGTAGCGTGCAGTGCGGTCATAGACTCCCACAGTGCCGTTGGCCAGTGCATAGCCAAACCTGCTGCCATGCATGTGGCACAGTGATGTCACAGTCTGTACAGAAGACAGAAGAAACCGGATGGACAATACATACCTATTAACACATCAATGCTCTCGAAGCAGTGTTTTGTCCCTTTGTACAAAACACTTACAATGTATTATAAAAGAAAAGTTTTTACAGACGGAACAAATAAATGCATTTAATTTACTTTAAATGTAATAAAGAAATATTTAGACAATATTGTTATCCATGAAAAAATCAATGAGTAGAGGAGGTAGAAATGTATGAAATCCCACCCCTTGTCTCACAGTTAAAATTTCATGTTAAACAAATGAAGAGAGAAAAAATTTTTATACACAAAAGACCAATATATGTCCCCAATGTCCAACGCAGTTACATTATTAATCTGAAAGAAAACCATGATAGAATGCTAATATATTTACCTCATTCTCAGTCATCTCGGACACAAGCTCATCCTCTTTGAACACTCTGATGTCAAAGTCCTCAGATCCGACCAGGAGCTGCAGAAACCAGATCAACAAATCACAATAACCGGAGACAGACAATCAATGATCCAGTAGAGCTGCACAGCATATCACAACTTCATTGTTTGGAAGATTGATAAGTGTTATTCAGGCCATGAAGAGAAAACAGTGCAGTGCTTGTATTTTTTTTGTTTTACATTATCAGAGTTTCTGCTGTTATCAACTCTCCAACGCTCACCTCGTTTTTTCCATCCCCAGTGAGGTCGCACAACACCAGAGACCTCACGTTATCTCCAGTTACCTAAAAAACAAATCAAAAATTAAAAAAGAGAACTTGTGATGAAAGCATATGAGTCATTACAGCGTTACATAGATGTGATCATGAAAATAGAAATAATGAGATATAATGAAAGTAACAACTAACTCTATAGAAAGAGACTCCTAAGAGTAAGTGTCTTACTGTCCAGAAGTGGTCGTTGCCCTCGTAGTCGAAACCCTGTAAGGCACAATTCCCTCCAATGATGGCGAGTGGAGAGGGGATGTTCCCAAGGTTTCCCAGCACTATTGCATTAGCTCCATCCGACACCTAACAACACAGTACAGACTTATTGTGAAGAACTTCTACTCCCACAAGTTATTTATAACACATTAGACATCCTTCCGAGCTCCACTCACCTCTCTGTAAAATATATCAGCGTTGTCATGAACATCGTAGGCCAAAAGGTTGGTTTGGGATCCCACCAACAGGGTGTCTCCCGTAGTGTTTGGTCCCAGTTTTCCTGCAGTCAAACACGTGACTGCCTGGTTGATATTGAGCAGAGAGATGTCAGTGTCCTGAGAACTGTGGCTCAGTCGATGAGCCACTGGCATCTGACCTCGACCATGAGGGTTGTGGATGAAAACCTTTCAATATGGAAAACGAGAGACTTAAGTGTCACGAATACAACACAATTGGTACGTCTAGTATAGCAACTTTTATTTCAATATTTCACCAAAGTTACAATGTAAGAAGTTAAAAAAAAAAATCCTTCACCTTTCCGGCCTGTGTAGCTGCAGTTAGGCATGGGTGTACTCCATCAAACTTCCCAATAGTCACCATGCGAGGGTTTATCTTATGGTTGAGCTTGAGAGTGAATATGGGGACCAGCATGGTGCTTATTGTGTATCCCTAATCAAACAAAAATGAAAAAGACAAGACAGTGTGAGACACTTTCTTTGATGAAGTCATAGAGTTTGCAGAAGTCAATAAATATTATTCTAAGAAATTATAACATTAGAGATCTAGATGGTTGTTTACATGTAATATCTGGAACTTTAAAACTTCTTTACACGGGTACAACTTTATCTATAAATTCATTGTTGGCATGGTACCCCTTATTTATCCACCTACATGATGCTTAGATATACTGGTCATTTCAGAATATATGAAGGTTCCTGAAACTGTTATATATCATTTAAAAAATATACTGAAATGCTACTGCATTTTCTGATAAATGTCCATGTACCATTATTGTATTCTGTCTTTCACTTTATGCAATATTATGAATGCATGTGACGTTTTTTTTATTATTTAAATTTTTTTGTGGAAAGAATGTTTCGTATTTCGTTGGACATCTTTTGAAATTTAGCTTGGACTGTAAATAGAAAGCGTGATTTTGCACTAATGACATTAGAGGCTTTGCTTCAGCCACCCAGACTACTGTTGCCTAGCAACACCAAGCTCCTCTTCTGGCTAATCTCTCTTGAGTTTTCCACCACAAGAATGCTATTTATACAAATAAATCATTAAACACTCCCCTCGTTAACGCACCGTAAACCTGCGCACGAATACTCAATGCCACGTTTGGTTTTTCACACGATCTATTTGACTATATGACTAAATCGCTTTGGAAACTTAGCATGCTAAGCTATTATCGATCACTGTCTTAATTTGGGGGAGACGACAAAAGAATAAAGAAGCCACAGCATAAACAAAACAAAGCAAAACAAATACAAAACATACCGCACTTCTAAGAGAATATGAGCTGCTCCAGTCCTCAAGCGTGAATGTTGTCTTTTTGATCGGAAAGAAGCAGCCAGCTAACGGCTAGCTCATATTACAACACAGCAGCCAGCGACGCTTTCCTGCACTTCCGGTGTTACGGATTAACTGGTTTCCAAATTAACTGATGACCCACATCTTTTATCGTCAGTTGTTGTTGCAGCAAAAGCTAAAGTCAAACCCACAAAAGTTTATTGTAAATGCGGTTAAACGGTGTTTGTCAAGAAAGCACCGGTTTTCTGTGACAACAACGGACGCTTAAAGAAATTGGTCACAAGTTAATGGGTAAACCAGTTAATCCGAAACACCGGATCACTATTTAAAAAAATAAAAGGCCTCTGGTTAGCTTTTTGCATAGCACTGGAGAGCAGGGCTGAGATAAGTTCGGTGCATCACTGCAATGTGGGGAAACAATAACAAAACAGAATCGTGTTTTTGTACATGGTCCCTGAAGAAGAAAAAAACATAGATAGATAGATAGATAGATAGATAGATAGATAGATAGATAGATAGATAGATAGATAGATAGATAGATAGATAGATAGATAGATAGATAGATAGATAGATAGATAGATAGATAGATAGATAGATAGATAGATAGATAGTCCTCTCACTACACACTTTGATGCTTGCAAAATACATAGTTCACAAAGACCTGGGTTGATTAACAGAGATCTTCAGGAAAGATGAAGAGAGATTCTTGTTAAAAGTGACTTTTTCTCCCAAAATTTCTGACCCTTTGTTTGCCGTGTGCTTAGTATAGTCATTATCTTCATGTGGCTTTAAGCCCTATGTCCCAGCCTGCAGAGCTCAGAGAAGAGCTTAACTGGAATTTGAACCCAGAACCTCTGACATCACTAGGAAGAATCATACACAGCCATACAACAAAGCTTTTTGTAATATGTATTTGTTTGGGTATATGTAATTTAAAAAAAGAAAAGTAGAAGAAGCAAAAAGAAATTAACCTGTGAAGTTGCATTTTAAAACAAGACAAACTACATTTTCTGACCTTGAAAAAATCTGATATTTTCATTTACTGTTGTCTGATTTTATCTTTTCCTTTCTCAAAGCAGCATCTGGTTTTCTTTTCATCCATTACTATCTTGTTCATTTTCCAAACCATCCATCTCCATGTCAGTGTTTGTTACTTCTTTGTCGAGTAATTTTCACCTAGGTGATCAATCAATCAGCTTTTATTGTCGTACAACGAAAAGGTAATCTTGTAATGTACTGTATATACTGTTCATATGTGCTTTCCAATTTGTAATCATCTGTTTTTGTTTTTGATGCTCCCGTTTGCTGCCTATTTATATTGCTAAGTTTGTATACATTGCTGTGTGAAAATTATTCTGTCCACTTTACTGAAAGTTTTCATATCTGGGACTAATAAAACTTTACCTAATCTAATTTAATTTGCATCAAACACATAAATGTAGTGTAGCCCCCCGGACAGGGGACTCCTCCGAACCAAGGAGCAGTAAATTGCTAAATTCAGTCTAATAAATGAAATTAAATGCATATGATGGTTTTTCTTGTAATCTATTCTTCGTTTAGGGAGTAATTACAATTACAACTTATGTCAAGTGAAACACAGTTGAAAGTGACCTTCCTCCCGATGTCGTTTCTGAAAATCCAATAGTTTAAATGTAACAATATGTATTGCCATCAAGAAAAATTTATAAGCTCTTCATCGATTCTAGTCAACTTTAGTAGTGAAGAATAGGATACTTATTTGAATATGATCCTGGATGTTTTTGAGAAAACATTAGGGCTCGTCCGGGATTTGAACCCGGGACCTCTCGCACCCAAAGCGAGAATCATACCCCTAGACCAACGAGCCACTTGTAAGAACAGTTACTGTCAGGTACATCTGGGAAAATAAGTTGCTGCAAATGTACAGGGTATGTTGGTGATGTGGCATTATGTGGTCATCTTGTATGTCGAGCAACAGCTCCCCCTAGTGATGACATCAATATATTACTCAATCAAGTCATAAGTCCACCTCAGAATCGTCATGTTTTCATAAAGAACTCGAATATGTGATTCACCAGCCTATGCCTCTTATCGGCTCAGCAATAAGATCAATGTATGAATTTGGTTTTTAGGAGGGTGATGAGATGAACATGTAACAAGAAGAATCATACTGAAATCACTACTGAAAAGAACCTTTAGAGACTTCTATCAATGTGATTTAATTATGTTTAATTCCCTGTTGAAGAGGACTGCATTCAAGAGGGCAACTGTGCTTTGGAACAGTCTTCAGTTGTGGTTTGTGATATTAAAACAAAAACTGGTTTTAAAAAGAGACTTAAGAATGCTTTTTGTTCTCAACACCATAATACAATCTTGATAGAGGTAGAGAGAGAGAGAAGGAGAGAGAGGCTGTTGACAGCAGGAGGTCAGTGATGTCATGCTGACGTCAGTACCTCTCATTGTAATCAAATTGCGTCACATTTCTTCACAAGATTTGCTCTGACTTGACACAAGTCTATTTTCTGGGTTATTCGCCCTGCTAACGCATCTTGGTTGGGTTGGCTTGTTTTGTGATGATGCGCTAGTATATTGTCACATGACACACACAAACATTACTCGTTTTTTATGTCGAGTGAACAGCAATTATTTTCTAATATAGA
>OMNM01066106.1:6303-25113 GCA_900302745.1 Parablennius parvicornis | reverse complement strand
CTTTCCAGGAAATGTAACGGAGAATTTATTAAAAACCTTTAGCTAAATGAACCTGCTGTTTCTACCATTTAAGCTTTTAGTTTCTTCTTTGTTCTATTTTTTGTGTCTTTAACCATTTTACCTGTTTGTCTTGGTCTGTTTTAGGTTTTTTTTTTTAATCTTTCATTATATTCACAATTTTTGCTTTTGTGATAGTTTTGTTGTCGTCTATTTGTCTTTTTTTGCTGTTTAGGACATTAAACCTTATTTTCTGATTTGCTCCATTCTACCAGTCTGTTTCTACGTTTTGCAATTTTTAATATTTCAATTATTTTAGCAATTTTAGTAGTTTTCTTTGTGTAGTGCTTTGATCTTTTTTGTTGTATTTTGCTGTTCTATTTTATCAGTGTGTGTGTGTATGTGTTTTTCTATATATAGATAGGTTAGTTTTTTACAGTTTTAGTCGTTATTGCTAACGTTTGCTATTGTAGTTACTTCTTGATGAGTTTGCATTTTTTTTTTGCAGTTTTAGCCATTCAATTGTGTTGTTGGATGATTTATTTCCATTTAGAGTCGGTACGATGAGCATTAATGATAATGGCAGTAAAAGTGGATAAATCTTTCCAAATCTGAAATTTTCCTGAAACCAGGCTGGTGTGAGGTAACCTCACCGCAGCCGGGGAGACGTGATCGGAACAAGTGTGGTCAGGGACTCGTATGAGCCGTCTCTCTCCACATTTCTCTCTGAACGGACTCCGTCCCGCCACAATCTTTTGATTTGTGCGAACGAGTAAAGGTCAGTCATGAATGTGATTCTGCTGTTTCTTCAGGTCAGGAAGACAACTGAGCGAGGTGTTTGTGCAGCTCCCGTCCAGGAAGGAACTCCCAGAATACTACGAGCTGATCCGAAAACCCGTCGACTTCAAGAAGATCAAGGTGAGTGTACCTGCGATGACTCGGCGATAATCTCTCCTGCCTCGGTCCTCGGCGTTTTTGGATGGAATGTATTACAGATTATCTTTCTGACACCTAAAATTGCGGTTTAAAATTTTAACTTCTTGAACTTTAGCTTTGGATGTCTAGTGGAGCGAGTAATGAATCAACAGGTTTGGTTTTCCACCAGAACCAGTCTGGGTTTGTAGAACCGCATTATGTAATAACAGTGCAATATGTAATAATGTAATAAATGTTCATCTCGTTATGTAATAACGCCGCATTATGTCATAATCTGCTACATTTTGTTATAATATTCTTGAGGACATTCTGTAATAAACTTTACAACCGTTATTACACAATGTGGTTGTGTAGAGCTGCATTATGTAATAATAGTGTAATAATGTAATAAATGTTTGTTTTGTGTTTTTATGCTTTATCATCTATATTAATTACATAACATAATGCAGATTACATGTGTTTATGTCTTTCAACATTTCACTGTAGCCATAATATAAGTGTAATTAATGAGTGTCGCTTTAGTTTCACATTCTCCATTATAATGAACACAGTTATATTTAATTTAGGCTTCAGCAATAAAACATCCTACTAGTAAAAAAAAAAAAAAAAAAAAAACGTCTAATGTTGTTCTGATGATATGATGGCTTTTCTAATTAAGGCATCAATCTTGACGATTTATTACATAATGCAACAAATTATTACATTTTCTTTAAAAAAGTAGAGCATTTTTGAAACAACTGTTGCAATATGTAGCAAGTTATGACAAAATGCAACAGTTTTTAAGAAAAACTGCAGCAGATTATGACAAAATGCTGTATTACATATTGAGTTGAGAATTATGACACATTACACCATTATTACATAATTCTTTCGGTTTTGCTCCGGGACTCAAGGCGCTGACCTCACGAGCAGCAGAGAAATCCATAAATCCTAACAACTGTTAGCCTTGGCTCCTCCTCCGTGTTGGCGTTTGTAAAGGCCCGAGTTTATTTTTCCGAAGCCTTAAAAGTTGTGGCTTGTTTGTCTCGTCCAACAGGAGCGAGTGAGGAGCCACAAGTACCGGAGTGTTGGAGACCTGGAGAAAGACGTGATGCTGCTGTGTCAGAACGCTCAGACCTTCAACTTGGAGGGATCCCAGGTAACCATCTGCTGCTCCGCGCAGCTTTTCTGGACGGCTTCACACCTAAACACTAAAAGGATTTGGATAAGTTACTCATTTAAAACATTTTTTTTTTTTAAGATAATTCAATTCAAGCATTTCACATTTCAAACATTTTGTGCGGTAATATACATAACTAACACTTTAGGTGAGAAAGAAGCTGTGCAGTTGAAAAATTGAAATACCACTGCACAGAAATGTCTGCCATGAGGGGGGTGTGGCCTGCCATGAGGGGGTGTGGCCTGTCATAAGGGGGCGTGGCTTGTGAGTTAGAAAGCTTCTTCTCAGAGTATGAACTCTCCTGCTGAAAAGCTTTACGTGGAGCATCCATGGAGACACATTTCTCACACAGATACTGAGTGGACATGCACCGTGAAGAAAGAGTTGAATGTTGAATGTTCACACTGCACCAACTTGTGGCCTGGCTTAGAAATGTTTAGTTTCTCGTATTGTTTCTCTAACAATCCCCCAAACAAATCAATCTAGGTTTTCTTAATAAGTCCAGTTTTAACTTGTGATAAGTAACTTAGCGGAGCCTCGTAGTCGAGACACCGCATCCTAAAAAAAAAACCCCCTCCTCTCAGCTCCGTATCGTCTCTATCAAACACATTCTCAGCTACATTGTCGGACCTTGGATTCTTGAGTATCCTGAAGGAGATTGTTCTCGACAACCTTGCTGAGGTGAAGCTGCTGTTTTGCATGACACATCGACGTGTGGGCCGAAAATGAAGGAGACGACATGATCACTGCCAAGCACTTGTTTTGCCGGGGTCGAATAATGAATCATCTTCAACAACACAAGATATCGGTTCATCAGGAAGAGGAAAAAAAGAACTGATAAGTTCCAGTTTACAAAAAACATCTAGTGGACATTGGACTCTATTACTGGTGACTCGACCATAAAACTACCAATATGAAGTGTAAAACTAGAATATGAACTGACACTCCGGAGGCCGCCATGTTTGTTATTGTCCATATCCACTCGCACTTCAGCAGAACTATTTACGGTGGTCGTGCACTGTTTTCAGAAAGTCACATTTTCAGGTGGTTCGGAGTGCCATCGTCAAGTAAATTTAAAACCAAAATGCAATGAAAGTTTTGTGTTTTTTCTCTTCAAACCGTTGCCATGGAAACGAGGCCTCGGCCTCCTGCCTTGTTTCCTTGCCTCGCCTCGCCTCGTCTTTTTTTTTTTTTTTAAGCAAATGAGAGGTAACAGATTTAAACAAGACAAACACATCCAGAGGTCATTAAGTACAATCCACATTATTGCAGGAACTTGATAAACTACTTTTTTAATAATAGTAAGGAAAATATAAGAATTTAATAAGATTAAAAATAATGATCATAATAAATCTATAAATAGATAAATGATAGAAAAAGAGAAAAACAATATAAGCATGAACAATAAAATAGCAATGATTGAATAGAGACGAGTGGTGGGGATTAGTGGGGCACCTAAAGTGTTCAGTGAAGTTAAATAAGACAAAACAGGCTGCCATTTTCCAAAGAATCTGTCAGTACTGCCTCTGATACAATGTGTGATCTCGTCTTTGAAGATTCACAAATCTTCTTTCCATTAATGACTGCTGCTCTTTCTTTCCTCCCGTCTTGTGAACTCCCACTGTGATCCATTGATCCCAGTAACCGTCTGGATCTGATGCTTCTTCAAACATTCTCTCTTCATCCTGCTGTTCGTCCTTGAGTTCGTCCCCGTGGGGGGTTTGGACATTCTTGTTGAATAAATGATGGTGTTTGTGCTCTTGTTGGCCGTTGTTTTCCAGCAGGTTAATCAACGTTCACAACCAGAGGAAGGCAGACACGTCTCCAGACTCCTGTATCACTTGTTAAGTGTATTTTTCAGCCCATGGTCTGACGCGCCATCTTGTCTGTTTTTTCTGGATCTTAACGGGGGATCTATGGCGGGAAAAATCAATTTTGGACACATTACACAAGTACATGTTGTCCGGGTTGACAAACATGTTGGTTCTAAGAGTCTCTCTGCCTTTATCTCACATGTAACGCGATGGTTTCCATGGCAACAGCAAAGTTTCCTCGTATCAAAGGTCTGTTATGCAATGCTGCTCACCATTATTGACACCCATTCAGTTTTTCAGCATAACCTGCACAACCTCTTCACAGATAAATGGAAAGAAAACAAATGTATATGAAAAATAACACATTTATATAGTCAGGATCTTTTAGAAGTCCAAAAACATTTTTTTTAACTTGGGTTTTGTCATTTCAAAGGAGAAACACACGTTTCGGACACCACAGCCTCCGAATGGTTCTCGTAGAAGCTTTTTGCTCTTCTTTTTTCAACCGGACATTTCGCTCTAAAGTCTCGTGATAATTCTCTGATTTCATGATTCCTGTGATACGTTCCAAGTCCTCCAGTACCAGGTGGAGTAAAGCAGCCCCGCAGCATGATGGTTCCTCCTCCATGCTCAGCCTTAGAGAAACAGAGACGGGGTCCCTTTAAAAGAACAGTGATGAAATACGTGACCCGTCCCGTGGAGTTTGGTGCCGTTGGCAGCCAGAACGATCGAGGGCTGGAATTTGTGGGACAAAGCTGCCAGAGATCGACTGATTGGTCACAACGCGCTCCACTTTGGATGGAGATCAGGGAGCATCAGCGGCCATGTCGACGCCACAAATTCCTTTTCTCCTGGGATGTGAACGATCCACCAGGTTCAAGGAGTGGAACGATGATAAACTCTCACGTGGAAACCAGAACCTGAAGGTTTCATGAAGAATGTGTGCAGATTCATCAAAGTGATTCCAGTTTTTAATTATGTACAAACTCCTTCTATAAAATGAATCATACCTCAGCCTACATGAACCTTCCTTTTCTTAAACTGAAATATTTGAGATCTTTTGTCAAATTCTCTCTTTTTGGATTCTCTATTTTCTTTTTTACAAATTATTCATGTTAAGAAAAGCAACAACTAAAGACAAAAGAAATCCCAACATTGACCGACATGGCCCCTCCCCTAACGTTATTGACGCCTTTTCAATGTGGAATTCAAACTCTTGTGCCGATTGTGAACATTCAAGACGTGGTGGCCGTCTTGAATGTCCGTGTACGCTCGTTTCCTTCCTGTTGAAAAGTCTCCGGATGTGAGGGACTTCAGATTATCTGCAAAACTGTAAAATGTCAGGGTGATTTAAAATGCCAACACAACATCCACCAATTTCAGAAAGAGGTTTTTTTTTCATGCATCGGTTTTATTGAGTTTGTTACTTTGCAACAAGAAGCCACCTGCTGTTTAGCTGTTTACAAAACTACATCAGAGCTGCCCACATTTTGACTTTTGCGTGTTATTTTTCTTTTTGCAACACAAAAACTTTGTGGACAAAATGTTCACTTCCTGTTAAATTTAGTAGAAGTTGTGTCAGATTGGTGTAAAGATTCACGTGTTATAAAGTGAAGCACAAGACATGAACGGATTGTACTTGAAAAGATGTAAATATATGAAGAAGTAACAGGAACCTTCTGTTTTTGTTTTGTTTTTTTTCACCTCAGATATATGAAGACTCCATTGTACTTCAGTCGGTGTTCAAGAGTGCCAGACAGAAAATTGCCAAGGACGACGACAGCGACGACGACAGCGAGGAGGATGAAGACGACGACGAAGAATCAGAGGCCGAGGGTACGGGGCACAACCGCCGGCCGACATCCCATAATAGTCCACAGAGAACACACACCAAAAAAACAGAGGGACAACAGAGAGGCCAGAAAAGAATGCATCCATCCATCATCCATCCGTCCATTTCATCATCCATCCATTTATTTCATCCATAATCCGTCTGTCCATCTATTTCATCTGTCCATCCATCCACCCCTCCCTCCCTCTATTATCCATCCATCCATCTGTCCATCTATTTCATCTTTCTATTCCATCCATCCATCCATCCATCCATCCATCCATCATTCTGGATGAAAAGTGGTGTAATATTAAACTCAGCTGATTTTGGCGGTAAATTTCTGTCAAAATCAACACGTTCTTGATTCTTCACAGTTTTTCTTCACATATGAGATGCAGAAGAATTAGATTACCGGAGTTCCTCCTGCGTTGGTCTATAAGAATCCACCATCAGTATGGAGCCGTGCACACGACACAGCAGCCAGTTTATTTCTGCAACACAATATTTTCTGTTCCTCACGTCCGTAGAAAAGCTGATGAGTTTCCTTCAGTGTGTTTTAGTTCCAGAGGGCAGCAGCAGCGTATCGAGGGTCTCTTATAAATATATTTTAACCAAAGTGAAGAAAACAGAATCAGTTTGAGAATGTTTTATTTTCCCGTCAGTCAAACAGAAACCATCTGTTTAACCCTTCTAGTGCCAAACAATTATCCTCATTGGTTTGACAGATTAGTATTTTTTTTGGTATTAAAAAAAAAACAACAAAAAGCTTTCCAGCAGTGTCCACAAACCTGTGATATCAGTTTTGGTATGAAACGACAGCAACACACAAATGAGAGAAATCTTCTCGACGAGGGTCAAAGTGTTCATTCTGGAAAGTTTCATGTTTGAGATTAAAAGAGAAACATTCAAAATCGCTGTTTTCAAAGCTGCTCGTCAGTGAAGTGTGCAGCCGTTCAACAGGTCGGTGTCATCTCCGTCCTCAGACTGAGCAAACAGTGAGTATTGCTTCATAACCTCTCGTCTCTCCTCCAGCCAAGTCGGTGCGAGTAAAGATCAAGCTGAGCCGGGACGGCCGCGGACACGACAAGGGCAAGAAGAGGCAGAGCCGAGGCAAAGCCAAGCCGGTGGTGAGCGACGACGACAGCGACGACGACCAGGACGACAACGTAGGTGTTCAGCACGGGGGATTATCATCCATCTATCTTCATCCTGACTAAAGTCACATGGGTTCGACACACATGCAATCCACAGCACTCCCTTCTCTGAGGCGACGGCATGGCCTATTATACTTTTTTTTTTTTTTTTTAACTTTATTTTTATCTCCTTAAGTTTTATAAAGGAGAACAAAACATATGAATCAAACACTACAGAACGATCGGGTCACAGAGGGAGATAAACATTGGCGTGTGAGAAATGAAGGAAGAGAAGCAGAGAGTATTTCCCTGTGTGGCGTGAGGTTACAGTAGTCTGTGGGTGAGAGCTGAAGAGAGTGAGGAGTGGACGGGTCGACTGTGTGGGAGTCGCCGTCCATTCTACAGGAACTTACTGTCAGTCTTGCAACATTAAAGGAGTCATATTCTCCAGCTGTTCAACTCTTCCTCACGGTCTCGTTGGTCCAGAAACCTCATATTCAAAGTTTATTTCTTCTCCTTGATTTTCCCTCCATTTGAATATTGGATCATAGGAGCTGCATTCAGAATCTGCTGTGTCTGTGTGAGCTGGACTGGCTCCGCCCACACATGCCCATCTTGGGAAGAGGAGGAAGTACTTCCTCTCCTGGTGCCATGTGCCAAAGCAGAGCTGTCTAATTGTGGGAGGAGTCAAAGGGGAGGAGCCTATCTTGATTGTGATTGACTGAACCCCCGATGACACTATATAGGGTTTGATTTCTGATTGGCTCGTTGGAGCAACGCGCTTTTGAAAACTGAAACAAGCCAGGGAGAGAGAGGACAGACTTTCTATGCTATGTTTTCCCCATACCTGTCATTCCAGGTTTGGGGACGATTATTACTGTTGGAAAACTATTAGAAAGTGAATTTTGCATCATATGAGCCCTTTAAGACCAGCCAACTGATTCAGGTTGAATGTATTAATAAAGCCCTCTTGGCATGATATTTAAGTCAAAATGCAAAACTTTCATTCCTTTTTCTAAGTCCATTTACTCTGTGTCAATGAAGACAACTTTTTGAAATCACTTCAGTACAACTGGCACAAGGAGATGACTGCGTGGCCATTTGTCCGACTTCAGAGTGTGACAGTGAAAGTTCAGCTCTTCTTAAAATGAACAATGTCAAAGAAATGAAAGATAATTCCATTCATCAATGCTGCAAAACTTTAATTAAGCTTGTTCATGTTTTCAGACTTCCACAAAGCAGAGATGGCTTCAGTGTCCTCAGCTTTTTTTGTGCTCTTTAAATATCTTGCATAAGCTTTTTATTTAATCCAATGACCGTTGGATGCTTAAACCCGTAATCATGTTCAGCCAAAGCCCGCAAATTAGCAAAGAAATCAGACGGCACATTGAATTGAAATGACAGCGAGCATCGTGGGTGAGAACATCGCCCAAAAACCTGACGTGCAGGAGGCCGAGCACACAGGAGGCTGTCAGGTGCCTGCAGGGCTTTGGTTTGTAATAAAAGACACTGATTAATTACCGAGCTTTTTTAATAGAAGCTGCATTTAAATGTGTTGCTCCCTCATTTAACCTGGTCTTCAACTGTGAGGTTTTCCCAGCCAAGACTGCAGGTCCATAGGACGAGGAGCCAAGTTTTGGTTTCATCCATCTCAACAATCGTTTGCCAAAACTGCTGCAGTCCAAAGATGCTCAAAATCTGCCGCCATCTGCTGAGACTGCAAAGTGACCTTCACCTAAACCAGTGATTCCCAACCTTTTTCTTCAAGGACCAACACTTCTACCAACACAAATGTGAGCAACAGTCCATTTCATTTTATACAATTACAAAAATAAACGAGAAAGAGCCTCAAACCACTCCGTGTGTGAAATACAGTTTCTTTGTTGTATTGTGTAGTTAATTTCCTCAGAGGATAAACTCTGTGGGTTTTTGTCTGGAGTTGTTTGGTGGACTGAAGCCGCTTCGGCTCAAATGACTTCAAAATATCATTTGCTAATTTTTCACCTTCAAATGATGCATTCAGCTCAAATTCTGTACATTTCTTCTACGAAGCCTCCTGTTTGGATTTCACTGACCGACAAGATCCAAAAGAACCAGGATCCGGACCACCGCTTCTCTTTCCACACACTCGTGTGTAAAGAGAAACATATCTGACCCTATTAGGAGACCTGAATAATTAAATAGGCTTGAAGACAATAGAAACTTTGGTCTAATAGTATTTGTTTTAGAATTTAAAACATTTAAAAAAGGTATACATCATAATTACGGCCATATAAAGAAGTGCTACATTAAAGGAGAAACGCTTGCACATGAAAATGCAACATCACTGGGGCAATAAAAGAAACGCACCGAGTTAATGTATTGGCACGGAGTTTGCACTCTCGCACTCAACATAAAAAAACAAAGGTGTTGTTCCATTAGCCAGAAATTAACTTGATTTTCCGTAAAGAATAGTGAGTTTTTATACATCATTCTGGGGGATAAACTGATTCAGAAAAGGTTGAGAAAGGGGCAGATTTTGTTGAATAGAAAATAAGAAGCCAAATAAATGTTTATTGCAGCAGATTAGCGAGATTTATGGCCACAGAGCTGTTAGCCGAGCATTGATTTATGCATGCTACTGGAGAGCAAGAAGAGGAACAGGAGGCTAAATTACGAGATTCTGTGTGTCGGCTTGTTTTTCTAAACTTGCGAGGACCGTGTCGTAAAAACCCATTGGACTGTGAACCCTCTGCATGCTGCTGGAGCACTATTAAGGAGCTATTTGTTATTTTCGTACCACTTTAAGTGTAAAATAGCTCTGCGTTCGGTCAGCAGTGTACAAAAACAATGTTTTAGGATAATTTCTTTTTGCTTTTGAGTCACATATATAAATGGACCTCACTGATTGAAGACATTTCCACCACTTTAGCATTCTCTAAGCACTTGACGGTGTTAATCAAATTCAACTTTTTACTCCCACACTTGCACTGAAGGAAACTGAGCCACAATTAAAGCTGCTTTTACCGAGTTCAGTGTCTTGACCGAGGACATTTCACCAACCTCAGGGTGGGATGCTGCGAATGGAAGACAGCCTGCTCTAAGGCTGCAGCCACAACCTTTCACTAGTGTGTATTCAAGGGAGAAACTCCTGTTTAGACTTTGTATTTCACTGATCCGCCATGAGATCATGGCCCTCGGCGTAGTTTCACGAGTGGTGATCCTTCAGGACATGAATTCCTTTCTTTCCTTTGTATGACTGCAGATGAGGAACCGGTTCCACGACAATGTCTCGTGTGAAAAACACATAATTTCGATGGTTTCTATTTCAGAAAAGTTTCACATTTACATGGAAATGGCACAAACACTGGAAACAATGTAGTTTTCATGATGGACCACTAGTGGGTGTTGTTGGTTGTTTTTGTAATGAAACAACACACACACACATAACAGAGAACAACGAGCTCTAAACATTAACAATGGGAGAACACAGACATTCTAGTGGACGGACCACCAAGTTGGATCGCTATTACGGTGACTGTCAAAATAAAAGTACCAAGTTGGATTGTTATTACGGTGACTGTCAAAATGAAACTAGCAGGACTCAGGAGAATATGACCCGGGAGTCATGACACTCTGGAGGAAACATTGTTCTGATTGTCTCTGCTGAGCATGTGCACAACCACTAGTTAAACCACTGAAAGGTCCATCATCAAGGGGCTTTTTCAAAAAGTTCCACCTTGCGAAAGCTCAGTTTTTTAGTGACTCTGTGCACTATTGTCATTAAAACTGACCCCCACACCTCAATGGAAGCTTTTTGTTTTCAGTTAAAAATGCTGTTTTATGTAACTTTATTCATTTTTGGGCGATCATCAACCCGGTGTAGAGTTTTATGAGCCTCAAAATGAGTCCCAGAGTGGAGAAATTTGGCAACGCCGCCTCGGCTTTGAGGCATAGATGGACAGGATCAGCTGGAAACAATGATGTCATCACTCCACCTCTCGACCTATAACCCCATGACGTCGCTTAACAACAACAATGGCGAACTACCTGCTCCAGATCCAGCTGCAGAAGCTATGTTGTAGATGTTGAATTCCTCAAATACGAATAATTTTGGATTCTTTGTCTTTTAATCGTTTTTTTTCGTATTTCTGTGGCAGCGTTACAGCGCCACCTACTGTAAAGGGCTGGCATATGATGTACATGGTTTTTCGTCATTTCTATGGTGCTGTGTAGATGGGGGCAATTTTTATGAATGGCAGGGAGAAAAAATGTCGTTTTGGCTCTTGTGGACAGGACCTCAGTCTCAATGGTGACCCGTCCTGAGGTGTTTGTGTATCTCGGTGTCAGATCTGTGATGGACAGGTGGACTCACCCTGCCTCTTCTACCTGCCGCCAACCTCAACAAAGTGTCTCAAAAGGAAGGATCAATGGATCTTTTCTGTGAAAAGCTGACTTGTGGACATTGAGGCAAACCATGGAAATAAACCAATTTCAATTCTACTCCATGTTTCCCCCAAAGACAACAGCTGTCAACTTCTGCTGATTGCAGTTTTTTTTGTGTGTGTGTGTGTCATGAATCCAATTGAATTAGCATAAGAATAGGCCCCCTCACAACCCCCCAAAGTTTCTCCAAACAAACACCATTGGCAGCTGTCAGTCTTCCTGCGTCTCCCGGCCCGAGCCGTCAGTCTCCTCCCTTGTTCCCTGACATTAGCTATCTGAGTCTCGTATGCCCTCGCCCTCTTCCTCTTTGATGCCTCTTCCTCCTCGTCTCCCGCCACCTGCGAGCAGCCTATTTAAATTTAAAAGGGCCCCGAGGACTCTCAGCCCGACAGCGCGGGACTCACCGCAGCCCTGACCTGGATAATATGTGGCTCTTTTAATAACTGCTAATGAAACTTACCACCTCGACACTTATCTCTCCCTCTCTCTCTGCTCTTCAGCGATTCCTTTGCATACTCTTCATTTTCAATTTCTATATATTTCAATTTAGCGCCGTCTTTCTCCTGGCCTCTGTCTCACTCTCCGAGGTTTTGATGGTAATTATCTCTCGTTTGGGCCCGCCTGTCTGCCAGCGACTTCAACTCCGTCAATCTATCATCGCGCTCCGTCTCCCGGCGCAGGGTGAATCAGTGCTGCCCAGCGTGCTCTGATTTGACACTGGTAACACCCATCTGTCACCATCACTCTCCCTTCACGTTTACCAGTCGGAGACCACCACACCGCCACCGCCGCCCTCCTCGGCTGTCGCTCCGTGGCTCTGTAGGTGGCTTCAGTGTCACGGTGACAGAGCTCCGTTCTGGTCCTGACACTTTTCATTTCTCTGCTCGGCTAACAGGGATTCAAACTGTTGACATATTAGGGTTCTAACTTGTCTCAACAGAACGGCTCTGACTGAACGGTTGTAATGACAAAACTCATTCTGGATGTGGGGAGTAGCTTTAACTCACAGAATTCACAAAGGAAAAGATGAGACTGTTTCTTCTTTAGAGGTGATGTGAAGGTTAGCGTGTTACTCTACTTTGAATTATATCAATCAGTCACATTGTACACTGAGTGAATCTATCCACTGTCGTTACCAAAACATAACCAGGTGTCTGTATGTAGCACTTTAAAAAAACATGAGATTGATTCTGGGCACGAGGCTTGTTTGCATGTTCTCCCTTTTGGTAAATGAGTTTTCTTTGTATCTTGTACCTTCATCACCCTCATGAAGGAACCACACCTGTTTATATTCTTTTAAAGGTGAAGATTTGCTTTACAGCTAAGATTATGTGATGTCCTATGTTAAATAGTAGCGTTGAAGTCAAGACCATCAAATCCGAGCACAAGACAAGACGAGACCAGAGCATCCAGAGACCAAAACAAAACAAGTCTCAATAAAGACCATGACCAAAACATGTGAGACCCAGACTTTAACAAGTCAAGATTCAGTCAAGACCAAGACAAGACTGAGACTTTAGGGACCGAGTCAAGACCAAAACTGAGAGACAGAAATCGAACCAAGACCAAGACTCTAAGGCGTAGAGACCGGGATAAGACCAATACCAGAGTATCTCAAGACCAAGAGCAAGACTTTAGGGACCGAGATTGAGTCAAGACCAATAAGAGGCCAAGGCTGAACCAAAACCAAGATAAGACATTTTAGGGGCAGAAACCGAGATAACACCAAGACCAGAGACTAAGACTTTAAAAAGCCAAGACACAGTCCAGACCAGAGAATCTCAAGACCAAAACTTCAGGGACAGAAACTGAATCAAGACCAAGACCAAGACTTTAAGGGCATAAAACCAGAACATCCCAGGACAACCCAGGTGTTGTAGTACTCGAGTCCACATTGTGATGAGTTGTGTTGAAATACATACGTTACATCACTGGTCCCGCAATGACCCGAGTGTCTCAGTGTGAATGTGACATAATGAAAGCTGAGGAGACACATGCAGAGCCACATGTTGTAGAGTATCAGCTATTCCACGGATCAGATCAACAAAGCTCCTTAATCTGATTCCATTTAATCTGTACATCCTCATGAATCAGCTCCACGTCCCTGCTGGAACTGTGCCGGCCACACTGAGTGCTTCAGTCCTGACTCACTGCCTCTGCACTAAAAGAAAACAAAAGACAAGAAAAGAACAACAATAGGGAGACGTTGTCTCATAAATCCAGGTCATTATTTACACATTAACAACCCTTTTGTCTTTTTGTCTGATTTCCAAGGTTACAGATAAACTCTGGAGGGTGTACTGTCGGGTTTTCTACCAAAACAATGTCTTTGTTTTCTTCTTTCTCTGCTTGCATCCACATTTGAGGAGGATCATGCATATTTCATGGATATACGCCTCTTTAGCAGAAAATTATATTTGGAAAATGAATAAACAAAAGGGATTTGATAATCCAAAACAAGCAAAAACTTTTTATTCAGAGAGTATATGCCCGCAGAGACGAGTGAGGGGGTGAAGCCGTGTCTGACTCGGTGTCCTTGATATTCAGTATGAAAGCATTCTGACAGCACTGAACTCGGTTTGGACGACGAATAGGTGGAAATGTTAAAGTATCTTTGAAAATCTCTATTGAAATTCTCTTGCTGTGTTTGTCTGCCAGTGTTGTTGTAGCTCATAGTTCTTCTATCACCAACAAATATTCAGCCCGGCCACTTTATTTTTGTAGCTTTTGAACGACTTGTAAGTGAACCTCTAGCAGGTCATCTTTCCGTTACGTAGAAAGAAGTTAGATCCTCGTCTTCAAGGACACGTGTGTCAAAATGGACGGTTTAGTAAAGTTCTGTTAAATTCATGCAAATAGGTTGCGCTCAAATATATTTTCACCACAACAGGAGCATACTAGCTAGTTAAATGCAAAGTGTTTCGTTTCAAAATGTTTTTTTTAATTTTCTTTAACACGGACATGTTTTGAAAATGATGCTTTTTTATTGAAATGGAATAAATGCTTAAAAGAATGTAGTTAGCATGCCAGACCACTAGTGGGTGCTATATACTTCTAAATAAACGCTACGCTTCTAATGTAAATGCTTAAATGTAGGAGTTTTGTATCAAAAATGAATTAAACGCTGACCCACTGATTTAAAAATATGATGTATGTTTTTTTTTTTTTTAAATCAAAACTGCTTCATGACCAACCATGATTTTTTGGCCCTTAAGCGTTTTCATCTAAAGCAAAACATTTATGTAACAATACTTTTAAAAATTGTCTTCCAAAAGTCTCTCGAATACACGCAAAGCTAGAAAAATAAGCAGCAAGAGGAAAACATGTGGCGTGTCGGGATATAGAAAAAGATGAATCGATCAAAAATAAAACAGAGTTCCAGAAGAGTTACATAGAATATTGATTCAAAGATGCAATAGACAAACGTTTCTAGTAAAAACGCATCGTTTTTGCATTTTAGAAAAGTTTAAAAAAGCAATCTGAAAATAATTGCAGTTAGCACATTGGGCCACGAGTGGGTGCTGTTTATTTGTAATGAGACCACACAAACATGCAGCAGAGAACAACGAGCTCTAAACATTGACAACGGGAGAACAAGGACATTGTAGTGGACAGACCCACAAGTTGGATTGTTATTACGGTGACTGTCAAAATAAAAGTACCACGTCCAGGAGAATATGGACTGGGAGTCATGACACCTCGGAGGAAACATTGTTCTGATTGTGCAGCTACTGAGCATGTGCAGAGAGACCGTTGCCTAAAGCTTCAGTAACTTCAACTGTGTTAATAAATTCATTTGAGTAATCAGTTACTAATTAGTCACTGCTCATTGCACTTAGTACAACACCTTAAATGTAATGCTACGAGGTTCGCACAGTGAAAAAGGACATTTCCCCTAATGTGTCCAGTTCCAGTGTGGCAGCAGTTTCACACCTGAACAACAGAGCTCAGCCTCACTGAACCGCTGATTTCCTCCATTAGTGCTGCTCCTCTGAACTCCAGCCGAATCCCGCTCTCCCCTCCGGGCCGTCTTACATCGATGCGAAGCTGCAGATTTGGTCCAAATGTCATTAAAAGACTGCAGTTGAGGAAACGTCTGTGTGGATGATACAGACAGATCTTTGGGGGACTTGATAAAAAAGACCTCACTGCCCTTCCTCCGAGTCTCTCTCTTTCCTGCCCTCCACTCCTCCGCCCTCGGGGCTTCAGTTCATCACGCCGGTGCAGGCAGTGAATACACAAAGCACAACACAAGCTCACAGGGTAAATAGTTACCGAGGCAGCAATAGGAGATATTACAGATGTGCTCGGGGCTCTGCAGCCACACTCTAAGATGATGTGTGGCTTTTCAGACTGGTGGAGGAGGACGATGAAGGAGGACGATGAAGGAGGAAGAGGGGCTAAGAGAAAAACAAGGAGGGAGAAAAAATGTGCTGCGAATACGAGGAGCAAAAAGGAAAAACAAAACGTTTCAGGGAGGGTATCTCACAGTGTGAAACACCAGATTATGGAGCATCTTCCTCCTCTAACATCCAGATTATAGTGCATCTTCCTCCACTAGCATCCAGATTATAGGCATCTTCTTCAACTAACATCCAGATTATATAGCATCTTCCTCCACTAACATCCAGATTATAGAGCATCTTCCTTCTCTACCATCCAGATTATAGAGCATCTTTCTCCACTAACATCCAGATTATAAAGCATCTTCCTCCACTAACATCCAGATTATAGAGCATCTTCCTTCTCTACCATCCAGATTATAGAGCATCTTTCTCTACTAACATCTGGATTATAAAGCATCTTCCTCCTCTAACATCCAGATTATAGAGCATCTTCTTTCTCTACCATCCAGATTATAGAGCATCTTTCTCTACTAACATCTGGATTATAAAGCATCTTGCTCCTCTAACATCCAGATTATAGAGCATCTTCTTTCTCTACCATCCATATTATAGAGCATCTTTCTCTACTAACATCTGGATTATAAAGCATCGTCCTCCTCTAACATCCAGATTATAGAGCATCTTCCTCCACTAACTACCATATCTTCAGCTAACACAACAGAACATCAGATTTTTGAGAAACTCTTCTATAAAGTGACACTCTGCTGTTACATTTCCTCTCCTACTGAACATTGTCAAATGAATAGTTAATGTCGATGCCGTTAACAAGCGAGATAATTGGCAGCAAATAATCCCCCTGGCTCTCCTCTGACATTTTAATAATTACCAGTAAACTATAAGTCTGCATTTACAAATGTGACCCACCGCTGAGAGCGGTGACTTTGGACCTGGATGTGAAGTCAGTTTGCAGAAAATCCATCAATGTAACAGGAACTACCCCACCGAGGAGAGATGCTAAAATCCTGTATTTTTGTGAAATGGCGTGCGACAGGCTATTTCAAAGTCGCAGCATCCGCGAGCCTCGAGGGAACAAACTGTCCTCCAAACATGTGGGATGGCTGTCAAATATTGTCCCGGTTTCCGGTGAATTACTGTACGTCACATCATCCCGGCCGGTGCGGGAATGAGGGGAGGACAAGGAATTAAAGGAGAAAAAAAAAAAGAAAAAAAAGCGCTGCAATCAATCCTTATTAGGTGAATTAGTCTGCTCTTCGTCTCTTCGTTCCCGGAGAAATGACCTTCATAAGAGCGGATTCAATTCAAACAGCAAAGGCTCATTTCATGTGACTGAAAGAAAGAGCGAGAACAGACTGAGACAGACCGACGAGTTCACTTTATTCCCGGATCCTGATGTTCTGCTAAAAAACTCAAACCACAGCGAGATGTGTGTCACACTGTGTCTGTTCAAACATCTCTCACAGATTAATGTGGTCACAGTCCAGCAAAGTCCTCCTCATAGACCAGAAGTCTCGAAACCTTTATTTAAGTGGTAGTTTTATTTTGACAGTCTCCATAATAACAATCCATTCCTCTGTCCACTAGAATGTCTGGGTTCTCTCATTGTTAATGTTTAGAGCTCGTTGTTCTCTGCTGCATGTGTGTGTGTGTGTGTGTGTGTGTGTGTGGTTTCATTACAAAAACAAACAGCAGCACCCACTAGTGGCCCGACATGAAAATGACACTGTTTTCTGCCATGTTTTCCGCTAAACCTTTGTTAAATCTCAATGACATTTTACTTTCTTCGAAAGAATCAAAAGCAGTTCCCACCAATCAACTGAAAGATATTTCTCCAAACAAACTGTGAACAAGTAACAAGTGTTCATATAATCACATGATCAGGTTGTTCGTTCGAAAAGGAGTGTGAAGAAGTTCAGCTTATTAGATTTCCCCCTTCTCAATAAATTGTTCAAAAGATATATAAACTTCAACTTGTCAACAATAATCCAGTCATCCAAACATGTTGGCACTATGAAATTGAAAATAAGTGTTGAAAAGGTATAAATAAATTACATATTGTGTGATGTATAATATATAATGTATACAGCAATGTATATGATTATGGAATGATATTCAAAGTATGGCAAATAAGTTAATATATTCTATCACAAATGCCAAAATAATTCTATTTTTGGTCCATCGACGCGTGACGTTTGACCACATTAAAAGTACACGTGCCAATATTACTTTATTATAATTCTTTTTATAATCATAAGAATAACATTTGATCTCATTCTGAATATTTCCACCTGCATGTTGCTCGCAACGGATTTGGTATCGAAATGACAACTTCTGTATGAATAAGCATTGTCACACAAAAGTATTTGCCTTTAAAATTGTTTGGAAAGAAACGTCTCAAACTCCGCAAAAACCACAATTCAATTATTTTGAGAGAGGCTGGATTGAGATTCGTCCTTTACGCGCAGGTTGAGTCAGGATAATGAATGGGTCATTGAATAATTCATACTGAGCCACAAGTCAAAAACATAAGCTAATATGTTTTTTCCTGACTATGATGGATGAGGAGAGTCCTTAATGCAGCGCGGAATATTTAGTAAAGATGATTGAAACACCAGGTGAAATGTTAATGTCATTGTAGCTGCAGGCTGAGGACTTGGTGCCGGTTCTGGTTTCATCAACTGACCTCTGAGGACGGCATTTAAAGTCAGTCCCACATTCTGAAATCTGGACAGTGGACATCCCATTCTTCATGAAATATGCACGAGGCTTTATCAAAAATCACCGCTAAACAATTGGAGCCTCTTCCTCCGAGGAAGCACTGAAGAACTGGCTCACATCCTCTTTAAATCTCATTATTTGATAAAAGTAGAACCACACGATCAATCAGTGTAAGGTTACACTCTCTTCCTACGGCTGTTTCCTCTTTTTCTCTGGTTTCTAAAGCTCGCTGAGCGGACATTTTTGGCAGAAAAAAAACTCGTTGACCCTTCAGTTTGTTCGAGAAGCAGTTAAGTGGATTTTTTTCCAGCTGTATTTGTATTTTCCCTCCTCTACATCGTACGTCATCCACAAAAAAAAAAAAAACATTATCATGTAAACGCCGCCTCCAGATGAGAACTATTGTCAAAATATCTGCCTTTAATAATATAAT
>OMNM01066102.1:0-23341 GCA_900302745.1 Parablennius parvicornis | reverse complement strand
TGTGCAAGTTGTACACTGCCTCGCTCCTTGTGTGGGATGGGATCGCCTCCAGCCCCACATGATGCTGTTATGTGATTGAAACTTGTTCAGTTTAAAGACTTTTCCACCCTGGGGATAGCTGCTGACCAATGGAGAAATTATTTGAAAAAGCTTGACTCCAGATGTTTCTCCTGAAACTGCACAAAATCTCCAACATGCTATGTGACATCTGGTTCACATTTGACTCGCATGTGTGAAGATATACATTTCTAAATTTTCTAGGGGCACCTGCTCTGCAAAGTCAATTCATAGCCAGATTTGGACAACTATTTTTGGTACTATTCCTCGCTGGGTTGCAATTATCACACACCAGTCAGCACATAAAGCTGTTGATTGCTGAGTACCAGCTGATCACAGTCTTTCTGAAAGAGCTGCTGATTTCAAAGCTATCAATCACTTAGGTCAAATGGTTTACTGTACGTCCCCTTTGCATTGCACACCTAGCCACCCACACAGACATACTGCATAGGTAATTCCAGTTTTCCCATTTTTCCTGGAGATGAGAGAGAAATAATGCACGAGCTTGACATCAGCATCCACTTTGAGTTTGACAATTAGAGAAAGATCGGTTTAATTTTCACTCTCAAAAAAACAAAACAAACAAAGAAAACTCGAATTGTTCTCAGAGCAACAGTCAAAATTACATTCAATATCCTTTTCCTCAGATAGGGCTATAAGCTCTCTGAATATGCTTAGCAAATGTAATGTTTTGAGAACATATGAGCTCTAAAGTCAACTTATCAATATTATAGACAGGTGGACATTGTTGATTCAATAAACTCATTTTAGAAATCAATAAACAGTTGGATATTTTCTATTAAATATGTGTTTGTGTACTTGGGTTAGCTGAAAAGACTGTTATAACTCTCATGTCCAACACATGCAGCTGCTTTGTTGTAGCAGAAAATCTGGAAACAGCAGGAAACAGATGCGGGGAAAAAAACCCCACCATAATTTGCTTCTGTATAATAGGACAACAAACAGGCAGAAAATAACAGACAGACCAGTTGCTTCCCACCAGTTTCTTATGAAAAAATCCAAAACAAAAACTTCAGAAAATAAGACTTTGGCAAGATGAAAGACTGGTGATTCATTTCCAGCCCTTGAGTGACACCCACATGGCTCTCTCAGCCCCCCATTTCTTCCTTCCCCCATTTCAGTGCTAGGGAAGATGATAGGTTTGATTAAAGTCACTGTCATCAAGCCTGTAATAAAACTTCCTTCACAGCATATTTTTTGTCCATTGGATACTGAAGATGTTTTCATTTCGTGTTCATATGCATGATTTGTACCCGGCTACATTTGAGAAAGGATCTTTAAAACGCAGTTTCTGATTAGATATATCTGAGGTAGAAATGAAAGTGGCGAACTGTTATCCAGACTGATGTCCAGCTGTGGACATGCTCTCGCTGCTGTGTCTGTGCCCTGTAATGAGAGGCTGGAGGAAAAATAGGTGGGGAGCAGTAGAAGCAAAAAAAAAAAGATGCCGCAGGGATTACGTGTAATAGCAGCCTTGGAAATGGACCTTTATGCTCCATGTCCCACATTTCAAATTATCTGCAAAATATTCTGTTGTTGCTGTGTGTGTTTCTGATTGCACTTATGAAAGCTTTGGAAAGAACACATGGTAGCTGGAAATGTCTTGGTTTATATGGAGCAAATAGTAGTATATCCGAAAGAAGTGAAGCTCCTATTTTAGGTGTTTCTTAAGAATTTTGTGTCCCTCGGGTGTTTTTATGTGTAGATTATATGATGACATGATCAAATCGTATATTCAGAAAATGTTTCTTGTTTCTAAGTACTTGAAACTGGAAACTAGAGTGATTGAAAATGTTGCCTTTACATGTAAAAACCGTCTATAAACAGAGAAACGCATGGCAGACTAAATGTTGATTTTACACTCTCCTATAATTGTCACACTGATGATGACTGCACCTCTTTGTCTTGCTGGCATTCCCCAGTGTACAGTCTTATAAACAATTTCATTCATACGTCTTCTACATCTTCTACACTGTGCACCCCTTCAAAAACGAAGGGGAAGTTCAACTATTTAAGGAAACCTATTGCACTGAACTGTTTCTTAACTCAAATGAAAAGAAATAATGGTGGAGGCAAAAAAGGCAAATATGTTTTTTTTAGATAGGTTTTATAAGGTTAATATTACCAAGTTACTTGCAAACATCATAATTAGGAAATGTTCACTTAAAGAACAGAAACACATTAAACATGTGTCTTTTAAAGCCTGTCAAAAACTTTGTGCTACAGAATGTATGAAAAGTGCTATACAACTATAATTTGATTTGATTTGATTTAATTTGATTTGATTTGATTTGATTTGATTTGATTTGATTTGATTTGATTTGATTTGATTTGATTTGATTTGATTTGATTCGATTTGATTTAATTTGAGAAGAAAGTTTTCTAGACAATTTAGACTCTGTTATAGTAGTGCAGTAGATTCTTGATGATAATTCAAATGCAAGCATCAGAATTAGCACACATATTCATCAGGTATTCCTTCTTTATAATTCAAGATTTATTCTTTGAAATATGATCAAAAAAATGTATCTGTGATCTGTCAGTCCATATATTTTACCTGCTTTAAGATGGAGCTGATCACACATAGTGAGCAAAAGGTAGGGTTATCAGTCTTGAAAGTACATCTTCGGACTGTCTAACTAAGTGAGGAAACCCACATAAGTAAAGGAAGACCAAGCAATCGTCACAGAGAAAGGTCCTGTCCCGGAGTCAGACCTTAAATATTCTATACAGATATGTCATAATTTTTTTTTCAGTGAAAAGTACTGCCCCTACATGGAAGTTTAATTAAAACATGAATTGTCAACCAAATGTGTGCAGCATCACAAATACTGATAGTCACGGGAAGTTATGTTCAAACATGAGATGATTATTTGAGCTACTGGATTTTTTCAGCTTATCTCAATGAACAGCGTGTGGGTTACAGTGTAATCTCTGGATCAGATGCGGCTTTTAAGAACACTCTCTCCACACAGCTCTCACAAGATTACTTTGAAATGTATAGGCTGCTTTCAAGAGAGTAGCCCATTTAAATCCATCTAATATTAGTCCTATCTCCGAGGAGCAGCATAGGACTTTCTTATGCAGCGTAAGAGAAAAGTAGACAGAATCAATAAGCACATTGACTTGCACTGATGAATGCAATTGCTGTTCCTCCCCTCTTCACAGAACATTGTGTTCAGAACATGAATGAGCGGTCAATTAGCTATTACAGTGCTCATTTGTCTGTTATTAATACCCTGCTTGTCAATCAGACAGAGTGACTCCATGGCGATAATAACACCCGCTAAACCTTCTGAATCTCAATGCGTGTGAGCCGTCACAGGCAATAATCAGAGGCAGAATATTCACGATCAGAACTAACTATAGGCCTGATGCGACATCTGTTTGTGAAACTGAGCATGTTCTGTTTTGAAAGATTGCCAGGATCAGGTGGATAACCAACATCAGCTGTGGAACGAGACACAGAGTTCCCAGAAGGGACCACTGTGGGTAGTGTACTGTAAAATGGGGCATTGGCGGCAGGTTCACCACACCTTGTTGAATTCCACAATATCTGACAAAACCCAAGATGAATTCCAGATGAAAATGCTCATTCAGATGAACCACTTGACATCTGTTATGAAAGAGAACTGAATCTGTAACACACAGGAATACTTCAAAACATCTGGCAGTACCAATTAGACATGCAAGACTGATTGATTGGGCCACAGGAGAGCAGGACATCAAGTTTTGATGTTTTGGTGATAGAAGTTAACTTGGAAATACATTAATTTGCCACATGAATGAAGAAATATAGAAAGGTCCTAATAATAACCTTACATCCATAATATTGTCATTCCTGACAGTGTAAACAGTTGTAGCTGCAAAATATGACAAAATTAGGAAACAACATTTTTTTTTTGTGCATTAGCTGTTATCCATTCATATTCTTTACCACTTCATCCAACTCTTACAGTAGACGCTAACTCAGCGAGGTAGTGGTTTGCAGCAAGCATTACTAGTTTATTCTATGCTTAGATCCATGTGTGTGTGAGGTTTCCATGTCCTCCTTATGTGTGTGGGTTTTCTCTCACTCGATATTATAAGTACACAAAATAAATAAACAACCTTTAACGTCCTCTGAAAGAAAAACTGAGAGAGAAATATTATTGAATCTCACTTAAATAACCTCTCAAAACTGTAATAGATGTGTCAAAATCTCATTTTTTTTGGCTCTGAATTTGTCATCTAGCCTTTTTGGACTATGTTATTACAATGGAGAGTCAGCTACGGTGATTTTAATTGAAGCGTCACTTTTATTTATTAACGTGTCATTGTTTTAGACATATTTCTAAATGATAGCTGTGCACGTAAAACAATTCCCCGCATTACATTTTACTTATAAGTATTATAATAATAATATATTTATGTGTATTTTTTTTCTCTTTTCTTTCACTGCAGCTCTCCTTTCTGACCTACATTGAAAACTGATTTTCAAAGCCATCTGAGGATCCATGGGACCCTCTAAAAGTCAGACGGACCCATTGTCCTGCCAGATGTGACACCTGACACGGTATTATAATTTTCAGCTCACTGAAAGCACCTGCTTCAAGTTTGTAATGAGTAGGCAAGAGTTTGCTGCACATCAACCACATGGCGAAAAAAAAAAAAAAAAAAAAAAAAACACCTCCAGGAAACTCAGGCAGAAAGTAATGACCTCAAGCCTGAAGCTTTTTGGGATGACTGCATTTAAAGCCATTCACCACCTTAACTCCTTGGCACATGTGATATATATATGTAATTATATTGCTGAATTAAGCTGCCTCTGGCAGGTGATGAGCTCTTGTTCTCTGTAGGATTCTCTTCACTATAGACTGTCATTCTAATGATTACTCCACCCTGCATGACCCTTTTGTGTTTGCTTTCACCACAAAGAGAAATGTGAGGTAATTTTTTTAACCAACACTTGTCAATTTGTACAATTTCATATTGTAATCTGAACACACAGATATAGATATTTATCTGATTGAGTATTGGGTTTATTTCATATTTCATTTTGTTTCATTTGTAAGAATGATACTATGAAATAATTGATCATCTTTGTACAATGGCAATGAAAACTACTTATGTTTTGCCTCATATCTCTGTTTGCTTATCGATCTACTGATGCACACCCTGCTTGCCCCAAACCCCCTTTCACATGGAAATAAATTAAATGTGTCCTTGACTTTCCTTTGAGGATATCTAAATGTGCTTTTCACTGTGAAAAAAAAATTACATAAACATGACACGGTGTATTAATTGGCAATACCAAAATAGTGTTACAATTCTTAATCCACTCAGGATTCTGTCGAATAGCAACATAATGGCAGATGTTGAAGAGAGCACGAGTCACATGCAGCCTCTTCACAAGGAGAATTAATTAACATAGCCGACTGAAGTTAGAAGGAGGAATAAATACACTCACTAAACAAATTAAAGAAATCTAAAACAAAATTAATATTGAAGAGGGATGTCTGTTGTTGTTGTTGACGTGTGCAAACTGAGTTTTGTTAACCTCAGTCATGCAACACCTTGGGCCACCACACCATCTCTGATTCCCCCCCCAGGTGGATACGGGACCCCGGCTTGGGAACCAATGATTTACAGTATACATACAAAGTTATGTCATGTATCATATTCTCTTGAACATCTATAGCTCCCAGGCATTAAGGAAAACAGTTCTTTTTCAGTGTGGAAGGAACAAAAGCTGTTAATGAAGTGGGGAATTTTATGATTTCTCAGAGCTACATTTCATCCAAATTGGCCACATCTGAATGTGTCTGCATCTGACAATCCGCGATTGTTAATTAGACATCATGTTGAACTGTCATTCACTGTTTGCCTGACTTATTTAATTTGCTCCTTTCCAAATGCTCCGTTCCCCCTTATCTCAGGGAAACAGTTGGGCTCAAGCCATCTCTCCACCAGCTCTCATTTAGGCTGCCACAGTTTTGTTGACTTCACACATGGAGCAGTCCCTTTGTGCTGTTTTTCAGAGACTCCGATAGTGCAGGTCTGTCCTGTCAGACTTGAGACAGTCGTTTAATTAAAAGACTGTTGTTGGGTGTTTTTTTTTTTCACTATCGAGCCTTGAGCTGTATTACTCTCACTTCAAAGGTCAAGTGATTTTAAAGGCACAGATTGTTGGTACATCTTCTTTTTCAATGCAGTTCCACCATTTGATCAATGACGTCTATGATTTTCTTTCTATATTTTTTTTTTTTTTTTACATTTTGGTCACATTTAAATAGAGTTCAACAGCATCATTAAATACTGCCCCCTATCTTCTGCAGACTGTGACAAATGCGTGATATTAATCAGCATGATAATGTTTAATTGTTTGGATAACAGATGCCCAAGTGTCGCTGTAATGATGCACTCCCGTCACTGTGCACAAATAAACGCCCTGCAGCTCTCTCTAAAGGCTCTCGTGATCGTTGATCTGAATTAAGATTAAAAACACAACACATAATTCATGTCAAGTTTTAAAGTGTTTTCAAAATAAAGCAAATGAAATGAGGATGCCAGAAAATACAACGCAGAAGCCTATTTTCTAGAACTCCATAAACAGACTTAGGATTCCTACTGAATGTTCCCTGTTGTGCCTTTTTTCACAGTTTTCAATTGATTGCACCTGAAATGACAGCTAACAGTATTTAGCCTCATAATTATGTGTACATAAGGATCTGCTATTACATACATGTGTGGCTGAGCTGGAGCTGCAATACACAAAGAATATAAAATATAGAATTTCCAAATACAAAATCTATATAAATCAGTGTCACTAAGCTGAATGCAAACAAATTATTATAATTCTTTCCAATAAAATATTAAAAGACAAAGTCAAGCTATTATACTTTTATTTTAGTTGAGAAAATGTTGTTTCTCTTGATTCAGCAGTGGTAACTTGACTTTGCGACTGAAATCCAGCTCACAGATGTTACGGAAATATTACACACGTGATCAAAGCGGCAGACACCTTCTATAAATATTGTAATGAGAAACTATTACAGGGGAAGGTGAAGAAATCAATCAACACATGGCAGCAGTTGTGTGAAGCAGGTAGAGACTGAACAAAGGCCGTTCAACTGACTTCTCACCTGTGGATCGTGCTTTGTCTGATCATAATTAATCAATCTGATTAAAGTGAATAAAACAGTGTATTGAGGGGCTTATATATTATATAATTACTGATCAACAGCGACCTTCTTGCAGGCAGTCAAATCAGTCACTTTGAAAAAAAAAACATTTTCCAGTCAATATAAATGTTTGGTCTTGCTGTTTTTGTTAAAACTCTCTGGTTGAGCACTTGTGAATAAAAACTTTGCGAGCACATAATGAACAATCCTTCAGTCTTATAGATCTTTGGCTTTCCCCTTCATGTTCAAAACTTTAATTAGAAGTGTGTATGAAATGTGTACCTTTATCATTCATTAAAGCAATTGTTCCATTTTGGCAGTCATTTGCACATTCATTCATCTTTGAGTATTCATATCACTGGAGAAGCAAGAAGTCCATAAAATGCACACTCTCCCATGAACAATATTCTTGATAGGAGTACATGTGAATAGTCACTTTTACCCACTCAACATCAAATGAAAGGTGATCAAGGACAATGCAGTCTTTCAGCATGAGCATGGACAGGAATTTACCAGTGATTGTGGTGTTATTGTTTGACTGGCAGCTGCTCCTTGTTAGACTCACTTATTAAATCTGCGAGCCCACTCATATGCTCATTTCCATAATAATCTTTGAGGGGTGTGATGCCTATTATCTTTTGACCTGAACATGGAAGCAAAGGTCAGGAGCGAGAGACGTTACTTCATTTTCGGACGACTCGAAAGGAAAGAACAGTCCCCTGAATAGCAATTTGTTGTCTGTGGAAGGCGTGTGACGCTTTAACCATAAACTAAGTCAAGGACTCACACTGACCACGGCTGAATATGTATCAACCATCTCTCTGCTCTCAGACTGCTCTCACCGTGTCCCGGCTACTGAATCCCAGCATGTCAGTTGCCTTCTGTCAAATCTGTCCGACCTGCCATTCATCTCGGCCTGCGTTCAAAGGCTGATGTAACGTGACAGTTGTCAAACCCATGCAGCATGTCAACTCCACATCTGTCTAGGAAAATGCATTATATTGCTGGAAGCTATCTATGGTATTCCTGTTAAAGAATAGGAGGTCCATCTATACAGCATTCCTTTCTGGACTAAATTGAGTTTTCCTATTTGATCAATCAGGTGTTTTTAATATGCAGAAGTAGGAAATCACTCTGCCAAGTAGTTCATAAAACCAGGATTGGAAAATAGAAAATTCTACAGGATGCGTGCATGCAGTCTGAGTTTTTACCATGAACTCTTTGACGTTATATACAAGGGATGGAGCTTTTCTTGATTGGGGACGATGAGGCTGTCAAATATGTGTTTAGTGAGTCACGCAATTTTCCAGCAAGCAGCCACTGATTAGGTTTATATTTGCTCTACCATTCATTGCCATTCTTTGTACTTGAGCCTGTTGTGGACAAAACATCAAGCAAGAGTTAAATGCCATCTTGCACTAACAGCTTGTTTGTTTTCACCTTTACAATCACAACCTCAGATATACGTAGAGTCAGGGGGGAGACTCGGGTTGTATCAGGTGAAATTGCATTGTGCATCACATAAACATAATACAAAAGTATTACAAATGATGAAAATATATATATTTCAATAAACAACTTGTATTTTTTAATCTGGTTGTCCATTTTTTTAATTTATTTTTTACATGCTTTGATGCAGAAAGTATCCATAATGACTGATGTTTCATGTACTTACTTACATTGGTAATATTCTTCATACAATGTCAACTAAAGTACTTTCATTTCACAAAGTGGATGTGAAACCGACGCCCTCTTACAATAATCAAGAGCTTTGTACTTTGTAGTTTGCATATTGATAATTCAGTGTAACTTAGGATATGTGGAGTAAATAGACAGAATGTTAACACATTGAAATCTTGATTGTGTATAAAATTTAAAGTAAGTTATGCTGATATTTTTGAATATGACTTTTTTTTTTTTTTTTTTTTTTTTACACAATAATCCAAACATCTGCACTTCGGGTAGTGTCAGTAATAAAGCTTATATTTACTTATTTCTGTCCCAGTGTTTTCCTATAGACCAAGGTTGCAAATGACCCTTTCTATATTTATCCTCCTGATGTACATTTTTAACGCTACAGTTGTCTCCTTTCACAGATCCCCAGCGGCTGTACCCGCAGAGTATTTCAACAAGAGCCTCTGAAATTGGATGCCACAGAATGAGGAGAGTATTATGAGGTTAACCAGGTTTGACACCCTGGACAAGCACTGAGCACTTCTCTTGTTTCCTCTCTTTTGACCAGTTGCCAGAACAGTGACATAAAAAAAAAAAATGAGTGTTTGATTGCAACACGTTTGTTTAAGAAAAAGCCTACAGAAAGGAGAGGTAGAAATATGACTTGATGAGACACTAAACGTGAGTTGACTGCAGTTAATTGCTGTTCCTGTCTCTTTCTCTCTCTCCCCCTTTGTTTCTATGCGTCTTGTTGCTATGTACACTGCTATCTACCGCATTATCATTCTTCAGTAAACACATTATCACATTTATAGGCATTATTAGAGCTCAGTTTATGCTCTATTCAGCTTGGAGCAGTCTATGAGGAACTGATTACAAAAACACTGTATTTATTTTGGTGGGTGTGGGATCACCTCTAATGTTGTCATTCAAGGGAGGGATGCGGGTGTCTGTAGTCAGTGTGAGAGAGTTGCATTTCCAGAGCCACGGCGGTGAAGCCTGGTGCCACTAAAACCTGCTCTCCTCTGAGTACAGCTGACGTGTTTTGACATTGCTGTCACCAAAATGCAGTCAGAAAGCGAGCAGAGGGACAGTGAGGACCCAAGAGAGAGTGCCGCAGCCTGAGAGGGACTAGGTAGAGGAGAGGACTGAATAAATATAAAAATGCAGGTACAGACACACAAATATAAATGCAGAGAACAGACACATATGAGTTTATTCACCATAAAGTCCTCTTATTTTACTACATAAACAAACCCAGTCTACCGGAGAAATCTGGCAGCTGACACATCCTACTATTATTTCAATTATAGAATAAACTGTTTTTCTAAATGTCACCCACAGTTTTTAGAGCTTTCATACATCAGCAGCTGACCAGCGGAAATAGACTATGTAACAGAGACAGCTTGTCATACACTCCCAGGGGTCTGCCAGAACCTTAACCTCTTCAGAAAATTTATTCATGTATATGTGCACAATCTTTGGTGCCATATGTGTGTGTGTATGTGCATGTGTCTTGGTTGCATTGTGAGTTCTTCGAGTTCAATAACCCCTGTATGCCCATGGCTTGTGGGCCACAGCAATGATTGCTGTCACTCAGCTGTCAAAGGGCATTAATCCCAAAAATGCACACACAACGTCATGCCTGAGAATGGAAAAGTGCATATCTCATAGTCCCTCAGAGCCACTGCGTTATCTTGTCAGATTTTTAAGATTAAAGAAGATGGAAATATTTTTTCTTCTTTCCCAGCCACTTCCACCTATTTCATGCCATGATGCTCTCTGCTCTCCCGCAAGGTATCTAAAAATAACTTAACATGGTTTGACACCACATAGAGGGAGCTATTTTTAGAAATCATAAAAATCAAAGACCTTCAAAAAATTGCTAATACATGTATATACACTGACCTTAATTACAATTACTAATGCCCATGTACCAATATCTGACGTATGACAACAATGACCTTGGAGGTCAGACGTGGATGGTGAGTTGAAAGTAGGAAGGTGCATGAGAGCACTACCTCCCCTCTCTACCCCCGGGTCACTCCAACAGAGACCTGTTCAGCCTTCACTGGCTGTCAGCTGAAGAATTTCCAGTTGAACTGTCTTACCTTATGAGCTTATTCTGGTGGCTACTGGTCTATGAATGTCAGCAGGGTTTTTTTTCTTTTCTTTCATTCGTTGAGAAGAAAGACTCTTCACAAATGCTGTCAATCGTGAATATTGGTGGAACTGTGATAGTTTTTCTGCATGTGCGGTGTTGTGCAGCACACGTGACATGCAGTGGAAAATCATATGGATTCATATACATTGATTGTAAACCTGTCTCATAAATCAAAGCTACTGGAATGAACACGAGGGAGGACATTGCTTTGTTGTACATTTGAGCTAAAGCTTTATTTCAGAAATCATCGATCAGAATTTTTATTGAAGTGATGTTGACATCTTACGTTATTGTAACATAAGATCATTAGAACAATCAAGTTTTGTGGACATTTTCTAGGTAAAACTGACCACAAGCAAAATAAAGTTCTTGAGCCAGTACTTGAACAAGTTTGAAAAGTACAAAGACAGGACAGATTCTTCATGTAAGGTACCAGAGCAAGCGCTATTGACAGGTAAATGTGAGAAGAGAGGTGTAGCAAAAAGCACCATCGGTCAGGTGAAGCCCTCAGGCATTGTTAAGAGACATGATCACTTCTGTGAAGGGTGAGGAGGCCGAGGTCAGAGTCTGAGTCGGAGACACCAGCTGCAGTTTCCGAAATCGGCTCGAAGTGTAGGGCACAGATTAATGGCGGCCATGACGATCTTGTGCCTCTCTAACAGCTGCGGCGGCTGGCCAGGCTGATCACACTCTCAGCATTTCCATTTCCACACTTTATGAATTTTTCCACAGTACGGTGCCCTCACATTCATAGATGTGACAGTCTGAGATAAGGCACATTTCGGTTTTTCCTTCCGATTTTTTGACTTCTTACCCATTACAAACTGCTCCTATCCTCACAGACGTGCCTAATGTCTAAAGAAAGGGAATACAGATTTGACAAACGATGGCGTACGCTACAAGAGACACTGGCAGGCGGCATTGTTACAATCAGTAAAAAGACAGTTGGTAATTTCTAATTAAATGACTTTTGTATCCCATAGCAACCTGATTCTGGGCAAGCAGAGAGACTCTCAAGAGGTGGACATAGAAGTGGAATTTAACAAATTTAATATGTATGTGACATTACTAACCTCCACTGTCAACATTCCACATTCATGTAAGTTAAAAAAAATACAAGTTTCATTCTAGATTATGCGCATGTGATTTAATATTTAGGCGAAGCTAAGATTATCAATGTCGTCTCTGATGATGGTACATCCTCCCCCATAACTGGCACTGAAAAGTTTAGAAGTACATGGAAGTGTATTTGTATAAAGCGGAATTGATTTTCTATACTTTTGAAAGGTGAACACCTGCTGATAAAAACTAATCTCTCTGAGCAGAACTCCAAGTTTTATTCTTCATTGTCTAAATCTGATTGTATCATCCCTGCTGTGACACATGACGGTGGCAGCATCATGACATGCAGGTGCTTCTTGGAGACAGTGACTAAGGGACACAGAGTAAACCTGTGGAAGAGGCATATCCTACTAATTACAAAATTGTCCCTTTTGCTTAATTTGCTCCATGTTGGAAACAATGGAAACGATGGGGGTTCAGTTTTGAAATATGTCAGTGCAACTCAGGCATGACCAGTGATTAACTGTAAAAAAAAAAAAAAAAAAGTAAAGGTATAAGCCAAGTAACCAAATAACTCCTGATGAGAAACCCGAAGATTGCAAATCACAATGTTCCTCCTGCAGCAGGGTGAAGCTTCAGTGCTATCTCTCCCATATTTGCTTTTTTGAGATTAGTAATTGATTTCCATTCAATTTCAACTGTATTTCTTCAGAGGTGTCAAATATGCATGAGCAAAACCAGCTCACCAGAGAGTTCTACCTGGCCTGGAGGATTACCTTGTACAGGAATAAAAATTACAAATAAGACATTATTTGCAGTTTTTTCATCAACCCAACTGGTTTGGGGAATAACACAACATTAACACTGTGCCCTGCCAGTAATAATACCAACCTGATTTCTTGCGAAATAGCATTAGTATGAAAGTCATAATATAAAAAGCGAGTCTATCACAACATGTTGAAAGGCAGAGAAATTGCAGCTAATAAAGCAGAAACATAAAGAATTAGTCTGGAAAGAAACACAGTGGTATAGACTTTCATATTTAACATTTATTTAACATTTCTCCAAGTTCTTCAATTCAGGTTAAAAATGTTTTTCTAATCATGAATGCTTTCAAAAAGTGCCATGTTTTGGAATTAAGATAAATATTTGAAGTTGTCTTTGTTTACAGGGTGTTGTACATCCTCAGCTACATTTAGGTCACATTGAGCTGTATGCAGGCCCTCAATTAAAACATGTTTGACTCATAATCTAAATGCAATTGCGTACTACTTAATTGCATTATAAAGAAATGTTACAGTTGCTGCAAACAGAAATCTTTATATAAAACAGGCAGGACATTTGAATTTCATATAATTCTAATGCCATGTTATAACTACAGCTACACTGCAAAAGCCACCTAGACAACTTGATATTAAAAACACTCCTCCCTCTATTAGCTTTTTAAATTTCAAATCAATGTCCACTCAAAGGGACCAGGCAGCTAATTAATAGTTACAAAGGACAGGAAACAAGGAGAGGACTGGATCAAAGCTTTTTTAACACGAGCCAGGTGCCAGGCTCTGGGATCAAACCCTTTTTTAATGTGACAATTTAAGCAGCATTGTAGATAATTCGCTACACTGTGGCCAGGCTTCCTCTTTAAATGAGTTGTTTTAAACATCAGTCCTCGTGAAACTGCAATTACGTCACCTAATAGTCATGAACAGTGAATGCTTGATTGGATAACCATTGCTTTGTCTGAGTTGCACATGCACTGTATATTATTTGAAACCACTCCTGTGCTACTTGAAAGCCAAGTAACATGTTTATGGCTTTTGGGTTAAACTGCAGTCATTTGGGGAATCCTTGAGAGAAAAAGGATGAGAAACAAACAAGAAAATGTGTTTATTTCACAATGAATCCTTATATGAAGCTACAGTCTTCAGTGTAGGGCTGTTTGTAAACCTGAGCTGATGCAAGATGACACAGTCAAACAGGCTGGAGTTTATTGGTCATAAGATGGGGCTGACCTTTCATTTGTAGGAATAGGCAGTGAGGAGAACAGAACAGCAGAGGTCTTTTAGAAAGCAGCTCCTGGAGTGTGGCAGGCTGGATGCTGATCTTTTGTGGCAGCTGTTGTGTTGTAAAGGTGTGTGTCTGTTAACTTGAAATGGCATTTCACACGCACTGCTGCAGCGCTTCGTGGCCACGGCTGCACCTGTGCTGCAGGACCTGATAGTGCATAAACTCAGGAGAAAAAGACGTCGCGCTCACGGTGAAGACACAGAACACATGGTGGAGGTAACACATTGAAGGATGCAGCTGAATTCAAACAAAATAAACATGAAGGCAAGATGTTATCAAGGTGGCCTGTGGTCAAAATCAATTTCCTAAATCATTTACTTCTCTTGAAAGAGCATAACAGAATTGCATCAGTTACCACACATAAGTGACTTTAAGGAGGAGGTGCAGAATTTTATTAGCGACATTTTCCAAGGTCACCCCATACACTAACTATGAAGTCACACATGGCTTGGAAAGTGGAGTGAATAACTCTGACATTGACTGATTGAAGCTCCTTCTCTGTGCTCAGATAGCATCACTTGCACAGAAATATCATTTCAAGTCATCTACCCTTCTGAATCATTTGCTCTAACTTCCTTTTTCTCATCTCATTTCTCTCTCTCTCTCTCTCTCTCTCTCTCTCTCTCTCTCTCTCTCTCTCTCTCTCTCTGTCTCTCTCTCTCAATCCAGATAAATCTTTTCTCTCAATGTGTCCTATCTTTGCCCATGAAAAGTGTCTTCTTGAACAAATCTGACATTAATAAAATCTATTCCTTTTAATTAAAAAGTCATGCAAAAGAGTTTTTTTTAATTACATGTAAAACTTAACTAATATATGAATATGTGTCTCTCTGTCTCTCTGTGTTTAACTATCCAGGGTGTGTCCTGCCTTTGCCCACTTGGATCTGCTCCACCCTCTTTGCCCGTACATTGAATAAAGTGGACGTAGTCGTTCTGTTTTTTTCTTATGCTTGATGACCTTTCAGTGCTGCTTGATCTCTAATCAAGATCCTTCTCTGCATGCAGTGTGGTGTCTTTCTGTCGGAGTTCAACTCTTGGCTTAAATGGAGGAAGTCAGTGACGTGACCGTAAAGCACCTGCAGACAGAAGCAGGCGATAATGGAGCCAGGCCTGAGGGAGGATGAGCATGCAGCACCGTGAGAAGCAATTTGAAGAAGCTCAATAAGTCATGACCCTGTAGAGGTTTTATCATACAGCACTCAGGCTTACTTTCATGTGCTGTGACAGGACCAGGAGGTGCACCATTAGGCATGAATTCCCATGGTACAGCATCAGACCTGAAACAAGGAACACTTCGCTCATCTGGCAAATCAGATTTGACCCACAATTCATGCTGCATACGGACAGTATGGAATGTAAAATCATTCCACCGGCATTTAGACGAAACATTGCATAATCTTTTACAATCTTGTGAAATTATGTATACGTTGATATCAAACATGTACTGTGTTTAATGTACTTGTCTATATGTATATCCTGCATCCAACAGCATATAGATATTCAAATTATTCTCTAAACATTGCCTGGAAAGTGTATATTTGCAACCAGGATGATCACATGAGGAAACACTGTGTGTTGTATTAAAGGATGGCTTGGCCAAAGGTGGTTCATTATCGGTACAGTGACTGAGTGCAGCTGACAGCTGGGGCAGGGGAGAGTGCCACGCAGGCAGGCAGGACACCACTGCTTGGCAGGCAGGTCCAAACTGTCACAGCTCATATCTACAGTCAGGACGGAAGAGAGCGCTTCTCATCAGTGCATCTTTGCTCAATCAAGACATCCACTTATCTCAAAGGAGTGCATGCTTATTGGTGACATTGTAATGATTGAGTGTTCTCATTTGTGTGACGTTGGAAAGATAACACTGATTGAAAAATATTAATTTTCTGGTCAATTACAAGATATCTGACTGAGTAACAACTTTTCTATGTCACGCAGAGCTCAGGATGAGAAGTGTTGATGAGCCACACATGTCTGGAATGCCTGGTGTCAAAGCTTCAGGTCTCATTATGGTCAAATCGGAACAATGGAAGAGAAAGAAAAAGATGAGAGGGACTTTGGTGTTTTGTTGAATCCATCTTAGAAATAGGAATACTACAGCAGGAAATGTTCAAAGGTTATACGCACACAGAGGCATACTGAATAAGGTGACTTCAGGCTTTACAGGGTTTTCTTCAGAATCTCTTGTGACACATTGTTCAGTACACGAGTAGTCGTAAAGTTCCCCTTCTAGCACTTTGTATGTAACCAAAACAAACGAGTTGGATAAGGTCAGTGTATATACATGTATGCTAGAGAAGTGAGAATAATAGTAACTAAACATGCATGAACGAGCAAATACACAACAATGTACTTAGACAGGAAGCTGACTAAATAATGCAAATTTGTATTAAACATCATGCCGATTAGCAACTTTTACTCCTGACAAATTCCATACATTATTGACAACAGTCCTCAAGCCAGCAGGCGGCTTTGCATAGAAAATGTGGTTTGCAAAGTCTGAGTGGATTAAAAAGTACATGTAATGGTGTCTTTACTAGATCCCGGGGGGAATTAAGCCAAATAGTGGCAGAGTTTACGTAGAAAGTGTTTTATACAGATGTGCTGTGGGTTGGCTTAAGCGCTTTACGCACTGTGTTTGAGGATCCCTCTGAGTGTTGATGGTAAAGATTATAACGCTTATACGATCAGAACACTGCACTGAGTCCGTCAAATTCATTTCAATGACAAATAGGAGAAAATTAAGTCTCCACATCCTTCAAATATGAGTTTCAAGTGCACTTTTTTGAGAGCTGGAAAAAAAAGCAACCCCTGATTCTCCATTTGTGATATAAGTACTCTCTTGAAAAGGTTATTACCTTGTGGTAATATGAGAACCTTTCCTCTGAAAGTGAAGTAATGGTTCCCTTGCAGAGACAAGGCTTCTCTGAAGTTTATGTAGCTGCCAGAGAGGAGCAGGATTAGAAGGTCAATAAAGCCTGAAACACGCTCTGGTAAAAAAGTGAAATGGATCAAAGGGTCAACATTGCATCGTCTATTATTTTTAAAGTAATGAACAGTCTTTAAGCATCTCCCTGACTGCTGTCGCTTATGAGTTCTTGCTGGACATTTTTTCTTACCTGCATTTATTGGTTTGATTTATCTGATCAACACACTTGAGGATTGATACATTTCCAATAATTAATCTCTAATATGATTTTTTGAAATGAATTGCTTAATGCACTGACTCGCCTGTGGCATTGTCTTTGGATTTATGAGCAAATATGTGACGTGTTTGATAGTTTTTAACTGGAAATAACAACCCACTGTATTAAAAAGATGGAAGTCATTTTTTTTTCTGATGTTTTACTTACTGCAAGAGACACGTTTTGAAAATGAGTGAAATCAGTTCATGCTGTTAATTGTAAGCACACACGCACGTATGCACGCACACACGCACACACACTCACACACACACACACACATTACAGTACAGCGTTGGTTTGCAGGATTGTTTGCAGGTTATTTCGGTGTGAAACAATCAGCGGTGTAACAGAGCTATGACTCATCCCATAACTACAATCTGAAATGTGAGGTAATGCAATCACTCTCCAACAATAGTCTGCGTGGATTTATCACAACTTGACTTCCACAATTACTGCCATTGTTGCAGGATCCTGATGCCACATGACGTTGGCAACATCTGGTTCAGGCAGAATGCATCTCACTGCTGATGGATGATCATTTTAAAATCTTGCTTTTCTCACAAAAAGTAAGATGTTGATGAATCTGAAATGATGGATGAAACTTTTTTTTTTTTTTGAAGAATCCATAGAGATAGATGAAGACTAATTTTAAGTTGACAATTGGGTGGAGAAAAACCACTTTAGATAGTATACAGTAACAGTTTGTGTTGACTGTGGCACTCCACTGGGAAACAATCCAAGAAAAGATGGGAGATGAGCTGCTGGGGAACAGTGAACAGAGGGGGACGACTGTGGCTGCTTTGCTGCTATTTGGAGCATTTAGTCACTATCCAGTTCATCGACTGGACCTCAGTTCACCAGCCAATCAGAAGGTAGGAAAGCCAGGACTCGAAGCCTCTTTTAGCCCACAATCAACACCCTGCAGATGTTGTCACAGTTGGGCACAGCCCACATACAGTTCACATGGGATAAAGTGACCGGATGCTGTTTTGACCTGAGCTATACCAGTGATATACTATAAGTTGCTCCAACCAAAGCACAGGTGCACAATGAAAATAATGTAAGGAGTGTATTTATTTTTTTTACTTTTTTTCACCCACAGCACTACATCTCAGAAGGTATCTGAAAACATACCGTGTTACTCAGCAACTACAAAGATTTAAAAGCACAGTTTTGTTGCTAAAGATTAAAGCTTTTGTTTTTTGAAGTGGTAAAAGTTTCCATCACATAAACTCCAAAACCAATCAGCATATCTTCATGCAATAAAAGGTACATTACATTAATTACTTTCCAATAATTGTAGTAATGTCTTCTGTTTAAATGAACATTATTAGGTCCAGAGATGCTTAATAACAGTTTTAACTCAACAATTAGATCGCTTGGCTTAGAAGCATTAGGTTGCTTCTGTGCTTGATATATTATGTAGTGCCACTTAATGCGATCTACATATTACTGAACATCCACCGGTCAGACTAGGATTTGTATTCTTAAAATATGTATACTGAAGTACCTCGATACAATATTTTTACAAAAAAACATTAAATAAAAAGTTTGATTTTCGGTGTGGTGTGCAAGAACAATGTGTACAGGACAAGCTCTTGAGGCAGTAATACATGTGCAAATAAATCTAATTCTGATTATGATTTCATGTACAAAACATTAAAGCTATGAACCGAATGGAGTTTGAAACTGGTCCACTATTTACAAGCAGAATCACATCGGCCATTTTATCCGAAACTTGGCAATGTTTGTTTCAAGCACCTACAGTGTAGGTGGGAAGGGCAAAACAGGGAAGCCACACTTTGAACTGCTCATTGAAGACTGGAAGATACTGCTGGATTAAAACACATGACACAGTGAAGATAAAGGCGCTGACCTAACTGACTTACTTGAGTAAGGCTGAGTAAGGTCTGTCTATGTCTGCTGGTCTGAGGTCAGATTATAACAACGGAGCTCCAAGAAGAGGGTGTGGCTGAGTTGGTGGCTTATCGTATTTTAATTTCTGAGTTGCAGTTTGACCCCCTACTTTGCCCAAGTTTCTCCGAATACTGGGAAAGATCTAACTGATCATGTCTCCAGTGGATAGTTTTCAAATTACATTTTATTTGATTTAATGGACTTGAAAAATTTAAAGGCAATTAGTTTGCTGAAATGTGTGAGTTTAACTAACTTGGCTTTAGATAGAGCTGATGAAATAGCCTGGCAGAGGACAAACTGTTTATTGGCAGCAGGACTGGAGTGTAGATAACAAGTTTGTTCATAGTATCTCTGAAGCTTTGTGATAATAGCATCAACTGTCTATCAAAAAGTCCCTCTCACAGTGGGGCTGCAGTATCTTGCCACTGATAAATTACTTGTTTTTTTTTTTTTGTTTTCTTTTAATCTACACAATCAATCAGATTCTAATCTGAATAAAAGAGTGGGACACACAGCAGGATAACCTAACAATGGTTAAACTGCAGACAGAAGATTGCTCTCTGCAGGACATTTAACAACCTCAATAAGTTCCCTCTGAGCTATTCGCAGCTCTTCCTAATGAAAGCAATCAAACAAAGCCAAGTGAAAAACTTCATGTGACATGAAGGAAGTGATTGTACATTATCCTATATTCCTGGCAACAAGAGTAAATGTATCATTTTGTGTTTTTGTCTCATTCATGAGCCTTTGTCTTATTCACACTTTGATCACAAAAAGTTCCCAATTCTATCTTAATCAATTGACAAATCCAACTCAGACACTATATATATATATATATATATAGATATATGAAAACATACTTTATTAATCCCCTTGAGGTAATTCCTTTTCTGCATTTGTCCATCCAGTTTCTAGGATGTGGTCAGCCCAAGGGCGCTGGCGGAGGTTAAGGGTCTTGCTCAGGGACCCACAACTGTGACCTGTCCATTGTGGGAATCGACCCTGTGAACTCCTGATCCCGAGCGCTTCTCCGGCCTCTAAGCCATCACTCCTGATTCTCTGCATTTGACACATCACTCGAAGCGGTGGGAAGCCATCACAGCACCCGGGGTGCTTGTGACTCGAGGTGCGTTGCTCTGAGCGCACAGTGATAACCTGTCAGCTGTGGGAATCGATCCAGCAAACGTCAGTCCGTTTCTCCAACATCAAAGGTCACACCTCCCAAACCTGTTGATCCCCCATGTAGCTTTTTTGATAGTTTGGTGTGTAGTTCATTTTGTGTGATGTATCTAATATTGTTTAGAAGAGAAAGTCTATGGTTTCAGCAGAGAGATTCCCACATTGTCTCAACCTGGTGAAACATGGCCGCTGTTACTATATTTCATCCAGAAAAAAAATCTCCTGATAAGTCTAACCTTGACCTCAAACAAATGACATTTTCTTTATTTTAATATGCTTAAAAGGAAGTTTACAGTGAATTGTTTGCACATCCAGCAGATTTTCAGCCAGCACCAGCATGTGGGCCTCCATCACAAGACAGAATAGGACTTTATCAAAGAGACAGATCAGAAAATCTAAACCATAGGTGGTTGTTACTTTGGTGAAGGACATTCTCAGAGAAAATGAATTGAGAGTTTTTTAACTGTGTCTGGAGCACAGGTGGGCAATCAGACAGCAGCATATTGCCTGATGGCGTCCTCCTCGGAGTTGACAAGACAAGCCATTCCCGAAGCTCCTGGGGAGCGGGTGTCCAGGTGAGTCAGGGGCGGAGGATGGCAGATGTTTTGACAGAAGGAGGAAAGATGTGAAACGGTGCATAAATCAAAACTGGACCCAGACACCCCAGATAATGACAAGGACTTAGAAAATATTGACATTATTTGGACTAACCCTTTCTAGTGAGTGGCAGTCCATTCAATAAAGTGATTTGAATTCATATTCGAATTGGAAAACCATTAACCAAAAGAAATGGTCTTTTGTGAACCTGTTTTCTCTCTGCAACATGTTTCCATGTAAATTTAAGCCCCTTTTTCCTCAGGAAATTAATAAATCACCCTTGGTGTATCTTGTTAACATAGAAATGTAATTACTAGAGTGTGTTTCTGAATTTAAAAGCTATAAAAATTCAAGAGCTTGTCATTTTTGCTATTGAATTTTCAATTGTGCCTGACAGAGGTTGTGATAGGAAAAAAAATTCATGCTATAAAATAAACCTTAATTGTAAAGAAAAAGCTTTAATTACAGGATCAATTTATTCAAATGAACAACATACACTGGATGCTGGGCTTTCTCCACCGCCCACGCATATACACTCATACAGTTATCACCAGGAGATCCAGAGAATCTTTTTTTTTTTTTTTTTTTTTTGCATATTGTATGCAAAATATACAACATGTGCACATTAATTTCACCATTGCATTTGCAATGTTAGATGTTTATCTTAAGCAGCAAATACAAAGACTTTGCCAGCAACAGGACAAAGATCGCCGCTGGACAAATCTACTGAAATCACAACAGTGCATGACTGAATACTTATAACAGAGGCTTGCTGCGCACTATACCTCTCGAAGATGAACAAGTCTTTATTGGCATTAAAAAGGCATCAAGAGACGGTGACCACCTGTGCGCATCAGTCACCTGCAAGGTTCAGGTACCTCCTCTATATGGTGACCGTTCCTTAGAAGTTTTTCTCTCTCTTTTTTTTTTTTTAATGACCAATATAAAAACAGGGCCATGTTCACAGAGTCGGACCATCTCGCTTGTCTCCAAATCTTATGTGTCAGTCAGTAGGCTCCCACAATGACCGCCTCTGTCTCTTTTGACGGTCTTCTGTCGGTCACCAAAAAGTTAATCATCCCCTCGGACTTAATGAGAAGGTTACAGCCCAAGAAGAAGATACCAAACACCACGGTGAGCGACAGGACGCACATGACGGCTATCTGGACGACCCTCATGATGAAGAGGCTCCTCTCATCGGGAGCGGCCGCCACGAAGCCGTTATCGGTCACCACCGAGGAAAAGTTGCAGCAGAAAAACTCCCCGGTCTTGTTGAATAGTCCGCTCTCAGTCTGGTTAAACCCGGTGGTATTCATCTCTACTTTTATTTTATTCAGGGCTTGTTGTTTTTTTTTCCTCGCTGTGAAACTTTCCGCGCCCGAGACGAGAGAGTGATGAGAGGTGGATGAAGAAAGGCGCGCCCCGGAACAATCCCTCAGAGAGAAACGGAGATCCGGTGAGAAGTGAGGATGAGGAGGCAGCGAGTTGGAGAAGTTCCGTCAGATCACGACACGCAGCTCTTCTGGAGTTCAACAAGCCGCGTCGGCATCGCATCGCTGGGGAGGGTTTGCTGTGGTGGAGTGTTTGCAGTTTCAAAGCGGAATGAATCCGCCAAGCCCACGGTTAAATAGCCAGACTCTACCTGCCGAGGAGAGGAACGGGGCCACACGACAAGAGCGCCGCCACGCGGCCACTCTGCGCGCATAGACGCGCGCGTCGCCAGAGTGCGCGTAGGTTATGTAGGACATTTTGTGCCTTGTGTGTTATGTATGTTTGCGCGTCTGTGACCCGCTGCGTGTCGGTTTGCGGGTGTACATGCATGCATTCATACAAAATGAGTTCGTGGTTCATTAGATACTCCATTAGTTGGTTTCAATTGGCCCCGTGTCAGAGGCAAGCCAACATGTTTATGGGTTATGTTTATGATGATGGTTTGTTATGGGGATCTTCGTCACTTACCATTAAAAACAACAACAACAAAAATAATTGTTCTTCTAGGCATGCAACATAAATGCTTTTACAAAACCCAGAAGTAGGCTAGGACAAAATAGAAATAAACAAGACTGTAAGTCTAGTTGCTCCAACACATCAAGCTCCTTCTCCATGCAAACAAAAATATGAAAACAATAGAAATCTGAGTTATGTCTTGACATTTGCGAGGACAAAATAACATGAGTGTGTTGCATCATATGCTTCAATTCCTCACTGATTCATAAACCTCTAGTGTTTTTTTTTTTTTGTATTTTAAAACTTTG